>WAAE01009648.1:0-210368 GCA_013400495.1 Nicator chloris | reverse complement strand
AAAAAAAAAAAAAATATATATATATATATATATACATATTTATATATCTGACTCCCAGCTGTGATTGGAATGTCAGTTAGAGCTGCTGCCTTGTTAGAACAGCCCCACATTCTCAGCTCACAAGGCCACATTCAATGAGAGAATGGCCTGCATTCATTGTGTAATTATCAACCTCATACACCTTGGAAACAGAGAAAGCTCCCACACGTGTGTGGCTAAAAACACTACCGTGAGATTATGGGCTGCAACAATAAAACTATTTCCTACTGTACTTAATAGACTATTATAATGGGAAAATAATGGAAATATAAAACCTTTTCATTATCTTGAGTTTTAATAGAAAGATTTATCATTGGAAAATTGTATGATTCAGATAAGAGGAAAAAAACAAAAAGGAGTCAAATGCTGGAAGAGGAGGGCCAAGAACTTGCTGGTGAGTTGGCAGGCTGCCGAAAGCACCTCTGTTGGGGAATATGCAACTTTAATCTTTATTATGGAATGATCACAAATGGACTGTTTCAGAATACCATCTGTTCTCACCGAAGCATTGGATCAGCAGGCTGCATGCTTCAGTCTGTCCTTCACCTTGTATCTGGGTTTTCAGCAAAGCTCCCATTTTGGAAAGGAAGGGTTTTTGAAAAGAAGCCTTTTGGAAAGACCGGCATAGTATCTAATTTAAATATAATTTATTTTTATTTTTATTTTTGCAGCGTCTCTATTTTGACTTTCCACATTTCTCTGAGGTAAGCTCCAAATGAAATACTCATAGAAAGAAAGCACTTCTGATTTCTATTTTCCCTTTGTGTAAAACTAAGTGTTTTTACCAGCTGTAGTGTCCAAACAAGCTCTTAACAGTCTAACATTCCAGAATATCATAGCAGTTAAATGTCTGTATCTCTGCATCTACAGGGCGTGTTTATGAGCAGACCTGAACTTACTACGAATTCCAAACGTTAATATGAAAAACATGGTAAAGAAATTACAAATGGTATGTAAAGGGGCTTAGTTCAGCACTCCCCATGCCTGTGTAGAGGGCACTCTGCTGCACAGCTGGCTAAGCCACTGCAAAGCCATCAGCCCACCAGCAATTAATCACTGATCCCGTTCCACATCTGCCTAGAGATGCAACATTGCAACCGAACGTGCTCCTGGGCTTTGAGCACGCCCAGGAGGGGGAAAACGGAGGGGAAAGGAACAAACTTTTTTGATTGAAATATTCAGAAAATCTTTGAAGGATTAAAAATGGGAGAAAGGAGAAAAGGTTTATCAGCAAAGTGAAATGTAACAAAGGCACGTAAGAAATACAGAGGATGTGAAGTTTAGCACAGCGTGGATGAGGTGTCATTTTCTCCCCTGAACACTCCCGGGGGTGCCAGGTGTGTGTGCCAAAGCCTCACCAGAGGGGCATGTGTTTGTCTGTAAGGTCCAAACTCCATAACCACAGAGAGGCCTCTTAAATTCAGTTTTTGAATAAACACAGTTTAGCTGCGTGTCTTGCAAGTCCTACCTAGCAGCTCTTTCAAAGATTTCGTTTCCAATTTTATGAATAATAACTTTACCTCAGTCTGTATTCAGGGTGATTTACCAGTAGAAGCAAAACAACAGAAAATGAGACATGCTACTGCTACGTAAGCAGCAACTCTCAAGCACTGGATACCCAAACACTTCTAAAGAGTATTCGGGGAAACTCAGCATCACCAGAGTATTTACAGAGCAATGGGATGCTCTCCCCATTCCGCTCCACAAGCTACAATGCAGAGAGCAACGCCGGGGATTTGGGAAGAAGCCCTTTCTGAAAATCACTGCTAAATTATCACCCCAGATGCTGGAAGTTATTAGAAAAAGGGCTTAACCCACAGCAGGTTTGTGAGAATCCTGGTGATGTCCAGCACACATTCCATTTTCACCCCTTTCACTGCACTTTGTGCAGCTGGAAAACATCTCCGTGGTGTTAAGGTCTAGTCCTGCCAACTTTGATCCACACAAATATGAAGAAAGCTATTGCTCTGGAGAATGATACCAATTAAAACTGTCAGCTGATAAATCCTCTTACCTTGTTTAAGAGACTAGATCTGGCTGTGCAAACTGACAGGCAGTTTTCTGAGAAACCTTCATACTGGAGAGAGGGGAAGAAAAAAGAACCTAAAAAATAGGCATTTGGGGCATCAAGGCGTTATTGTATGTGATTTTCAATGTCTGTGATTTTCAATGTCTGGCAAATGAAGAAAACAAAATTATTAGTTACTTCTGAAAATCTCAGCCAAGTTCTCAGTTCCTACTGGAGCCTTCCTGGCTCACACAGGAAGCACAGACAAATGGAGGGAAGTTTTCTTTAAAAATTGTAATGCCTGTAAAAAATACAAACCTAGTTTTGCTCCCTCTAAAGTGAATGTGTTTTCTTGCTTTTTTCTTTTATTAGAATAAGCCTTGTATTTTGCCATTAAAAAATTGTGAGAGTTTTATATAAATCATATACCTCAGAAAAAGCGTGAAGATTCTGTGTTACATTTTCATTTTTGAAATTTTATTGAATATTCAAGGATTGTTAGTCTATCAACAGGCAGAAAAAAATTACTATTTTACTGTTTTGTAGTGATGAAAAATTGACTTTTTTTCTATTCCCTGTTCTTCTTCTCCTGTCATCTTCCCTCCAAATCAACATCAAAGTAAAAGAAAAAAGAAATCATTTCATGAATGGATTATTGACCCAGCTGATAAGCAAAATTACAGCCTACCTTCACATTTCTTAAATGCAAAAATCTTTTGAAAGATCATTCTCTACATTTTTTTACTCTTTCCTTTTTTTTCCTTGGTACCTCACCATCTTTCACCTGTGTTAAAATATTATTGTCAAATGTATGCTTACTGCTGAGTGTAATCAACATCTTCTGACAACACTTCTACCATTTTCTCCTACTGAGATTGGAGAATTCATTAAGACAAGCTTTGGAAGAAATTAAAAGCATGCTAAGGAAATCCTAATTTGCCAAGGTGAAAAGAAGTGACTGTGGTCTCTTGCTAATGTGGTAACGAAGGATCATATTCTGTGCATGTTTTTTCCCCAAAGAGGACTTTTAAGAAGAGCCTTGTTTAAAGCTGGGAATATTTCTTGTCTGAAGCTGTCCTTGTGCAATGCTCACAATGACAAAGAGAAGGCAGCCTGGGAGAGAGGTGAAAGTATTAAGTACAGGGAGTGAAAAAAAAGTCAATAAATTTAAAATTTAAGAAAAGGGTTTAATTTATAATACACATTAAGCTATGCAAATCAAGCAATAACTCAGATCCAACCAATCATTTTGTTTTTAAATTAAAAGAGACATGTAAGTCATGTTTCTCATTAGTACACCACTTAGAGTTCATCTTAATTTAGTACATGGACTGGAAGATTAAAGATTTTTTTTCTTATTGGTGTAAATGGCCATGTTTCTGTGGCTTTAGTCAGCCAGGGTTACACCTCATGTCAGTGATTTACATAACATCAGACTGATTTTTTTTCCTTCATTGCCATAGCAATTCACCTGTTAGAGGCTCTGCAGATTCAGGGAAGGCAGAACTCAAACATGCACTCAGTTCCCCCAGAGCTCAGTGGTGGTGCCTGACCTGTGAAATGCCCATCACACAGAGCATGGCACTCTGCTTCCTGCCTGACCTCTGGAGTGCCCATCACACACAGCATGGCACTCTGCTTCCTGCCTGACCTCTGGAGTGCCCATCACACAGAGCATGGCACTCTGCTTCCTGCCAGCATGGACAGGCAGGGACTTCCCAAGGACTGCACAGGCAGAGTGAGGGCACTGACCTCACTGGAGCTCGTACAGAACCTCCCGAATTTACAGCATCCTTCTGTAACACTGCTTCCAACTCAGTCTCAACACAGTCTCAAGCTGCACCAAGGCAAATATTGGTTGGTTATTTGGAAAATTCTTTTATGGCAAGGGTGATAAAGTACTGAAAGATCTGCCTGGGGAGGTGGTGGAGTCACCATCCCTGGATGTGTTTAAAGACAGACTGGATGTGGCACTTGGTGCCATGGTTTTGTTGAGGTTTTAGGGCTGGGTTGGACCCAATGATCTTGGAGTTCTCTTCTAACCTTGTCATTCTGTGATTCTGTGAATTCTGTGAATTCTGTGAACTATAGACTTACCCTTCTGGCTCCAACACTGGACAGAGTGGCATCACACTGCCTCGTTTTCTGGGTGAAACTACCGTAAGGCAGTTGAGTGAATTGAGAATACTCTATGAATTAAACCCAGAAGAGCTCCATAGAAAATTGCATGAGATGGTCAGATTTGAGGCAAACACTAAACGAGGGCCCAAATGCTGTGACGGCTGTCCCTGCCCCTGGCTGGGCACCCAGCACAGGCACTGCCACCCTGCAGCGAGGGAACCCGAGCTCTGCTCCACAAACCTGGAGCGCTTTGCAGCATTGATATGTTCAGACTTTTACAAACCATCGTGGGAGTAAAAGCCAACTGCTGCAAACTAGTATGATGTGAACTAGGACAAGAAGCCAGTGATGATTTAAACAAAAGGTTTTCTAATATAATGTCATACAAGTGCCCTAGAACACAGAAACAAATCTGCTTTGTGTGCAGGAAGAGCCAAAATTCATTGCCTTTGCTATAAGAGCATTTATGTCTACACTTAGGAGAAGAACATTGTTGCATTTGTCAAAGTTTTTTTAAGGTCTTGCTGCTATTAAAAAGCATAAATGAATAAAAGAAAGCTTTCTGAAATTAGATGAGACTAGATTATTTTTTTATCTAGATTAACTCCCTTATCCCTTTCATGGCACAGCTGCACAAATGCTTGTAGTGGCAGAGAGCACGAGGCTGAAATGAATGGACAGCTTGGAACACACAGGAGAGCACAGACAGGTTTTTTTCCATTGCAATGCTGAAGGTGTGACTTATCTTGCTATTAAAAACATCAAGCCTGTTTATTCTGGTGCAACATATCTGAAATCAGCCAGAGGCAATGCTGACTGTCTTTGAATTCATCCTGTATTATGCTTATGGAAGCTTAATTAAATTAAATGTTTACTACGCACATGCTCATTACAGCTTACTGTACTCTCTGTATCTAAAAAACAAAAAAGAGTAATTTTCCTTTGGAAATACTTTTCATCAGCTGCACAGGTGATCTTTAGAATAAAGGAATAGTTGGCAGATTACTGACTGTGGTTTTCTAAGTCACTTGTATAATTTAGAACTCCAGGAACTCCAATGCCTTTAATTAATCCCATGGGTCACTGCTGTACATGGACACTCCCTTCTTGCTGATAAATGCTTCTGAACCTCCATCCCATAAGAGCAGGATGCTTTTCAACACCATATAATACCATGCATTGCCATAATATCAACCCCAAATTCCAAATTTGTTAAATATGCTTCATCAAAAATTAGTCAAACTCTTCCTTATTCCACGTAATCGCTGTTCATCTCAAATGATGGATACAACTTCCCAGCTTCTGCTAGTCTGGAAATAATACTGGACAAGCTTCTAAGGAGTTAGCTGGGGAGTAAACTTTCCATCAGCAATATTAATTAGAGGAAAAAAAAAGATCCTGCAATGCTGGTCTCTATTTACATCTCAGGCCTTTTTTTTAGCTATGATGTTAGAAAAGTTTGGAAAATTTGTGGAGAGTGTTTGAATGTGAATTGGAAATAAGAAGTGAAACAAAACCAGATAATTAGTTATGATGTGTCTCCATGGCAAACCTAAGCAACACAAAATATGTACAAATATGACTCTGAGCAATACAATGGGTGAGGAATTGCCAGAAATGTCTTATGTCCCAGTATACTCTCCTGCTTATGGATCCTTCAGTTCTGCAGGTCAAAGATCCCCAGGTCCCTGTAAATTGCACTTTTTCTAAGTGGTGCACACTGCTCAGTGATCACACAGGTACATTCCTGCCTGCACTCCTTGATCCAGCTGGTGCTGACCACAGTGACCACACAGGTACATTCCTGCCTGCACTCTTTGCTCCAGCTGGTGCTGACCACAGTGACCACACAGGTACATTCCTGCCTGCACTCCTTGCTCCAGCTGGTGCTGACCACAGTGACCACACAGGTACATTCCTGCCTGCACTCCTTGTTCCAGCTGGTGCTGACCACAGTGACCACACAGGTACATTCCTGCCTGCACTCCTTGTTCCAGCTGGTGCTGACCACAGTGACCACACAGGTACATTCCTGCCTGCACTCCTTGTTCCAGCTGGTGCTGACCACAGTGACCACACAGGTACATTCCTGCCTGCACTCCTTGTTCCAGCTGGTGCTGACCACAGTGACCACACAGGTACATTCCTGCCTGCACTCCTTGTTCCAGCTGGTGCTGACCACAGTGACCACACAGGTACATTCCTGCCTGCACTCCTTGTTCCAGCTGGTGCTGACCACAGTGACCACACAGGTACATTCCTGCCTGCACTCCTTGTTCCAGCTGGTGCTGACCACAGTGACCACACAGGTACATTCCTGCCTGCACTCCTTGTTCCAGCTGGTGCTGACCACAGTGACCACACAGGTACATTCCTGCCTGCACTCCTTGTTCCAGCTGGTGCTGACCACAGTGACCACACAGGTACATTCCTGCCTGCACTCCTTGTTCCAGCTGGTGCTGACCACAGTGACCACACAGGTACATTCCTGCCTGCACTCCTTGTTCCAGCTGGTGCTGACCACAGTGACCACACAGGTACATTCCTGCCTGCACTCCTTGTTCCAGCTGGTGCTGACCACAGTGACCACACAGGTACATTCCTGCCTGCACTCCTTGTTCCAACTGGTGCTGACCACAGTGACCACACAGGTACATTCCTGCCTGCACTCTTTGCTCCAGCTGGTGCTGACCACCCCACCCCACAGCCTGGCAAGAGAGGCAAACAACCCTGCAAAACCTGCAGCTTGCCAAAACATGTCTGCAGGTGACCCACAAATATCTGCTTCCCAAAAACACAGCAGAATATTCCTTGATTGATAATTGCTGACGATGTAATTTTTTAAGAGACTGTAAACTGGTAAAATAGAAGGAAAAGTGCTGAATTTCCCCTTCTTTCCTGATGATTTGCAGGGAGCCCAGCACAGATTACTGAGTGCTGAACACAAAACCTTCTGGATGATGCTGGAGTTGCTTTCTGTACATGAGCTCTGGTCTCTGTCATGAGAATATCAATGGCAAGACAAATGGTTCTAACTAGGTGAAATAATCTAAACTTTAATCAACACTGCTGAAGGACAGTTAGATGCTTTGCTTATCCTGTATGTGGTTTCAGGCAGTTTGGAACAAGTGCTTAATAATAAAGAATTCATTCCTTGAAAACTGTCATGCAAGAGAGATTCCCAGAGTCTTATTACTTGAACTTCCAGGCTGCAATATTGCTGAGGTGAAACACTTTACTCAGCCCTGTGGTGTGACAGATAAGGACAGATGCTGAAAAGTCATCAAGAGAAGCTTTGCCTACCCTGTTTTGAATCACATAAAATACTTGCTGCTGCAAAAGAGCTCTCAAGACATCTCAACTGGTTTGCTTTGGTTATCCACAGACACAGCAGATCCTCCTGGTTTCCATAAGGACTGGACAGTGTCTCCTGTCACTAGACAGCAGTGGCTCTGGGTGATTATAAATCAGTGGTGCTGATGGGCTCTGAAGGAAGTTTCATTAATCCTGTCTGTACCAGAGGAAAGTTTAATTCTTTTTGAAAAGTGTTTTCTAACATAGCTCAACTGTGTTAGCAAAACAAATTAGCTTGTCCTGGGCACTCCACTAACTGCTTTCAGGGGCACATTCTCTTCCCACTGAAGTAAAAAACAAAACTCTACTGCATTCCAGGGATCAAGGTTTAAGTGTTTCCGACAGTGTTGTCAAGGAGAAGCATCCAAGAAATTCTTCTCTCCACAATGCCTGCCCTGACACCTAAAGAGCCCCTTGATGTATTTGCTGGGCAGCTGCCAACGCATCACAAGAGCATAAACCCAGTCTCAAACTTAATTTGTAGCATAAATCAAGATCATTTGTATACAACAACAGCAGCAAAGTAGAAACTCAAACCTCGGAGTAGACGTGGCTTTGTATTTGTCACTGAAGCTGGAGTTTACAGATGGTAAGAAATAAGGGAATTTTGTGAGCCAAAATTATCATATCAAGTAATTAGGCAATCATATTAAGTAATTAGGCAATCAGCTTATTCCTTACCACAACAGGCCTATTTCCAGTGCAGGTGTCTCTTGGAATGTCCCTAGAATGACCCAAAAGGCTCAGAGGAATAGACATAGGATGATTCTCAAAAAGTCTTTTTCTTTTAATCTGACCATCAATTTGATTGCAGTGACATTCCAGAAACACTGATTATTGTCTACCAGATTTTCAGTGATATATATCTATAAGTTGTATGTAATTCAGGGAGTTTAAAATAGTAAATACACTTTAAAAATAGGGGTTTCAAATAAAATACACGAGTATTTTCATTGACATATAAAAATTGACTTTAGATATAACTATTGAAATAAAATAGTGTTGACAAGATTGTATGTACAGGTTATGTATATTATAATGACAATCTCAATTCAGAACTGCTTGCAGAACCTCTGCTGGAGAATGAAATCTACCTCACAATGGGGTTTAGGAGGATGGTGATAATTTAGGGAGATACAGTTAATTTTTCAACCCTTTTCTGTTCCAAAACTTAGAAAGAGAAACCCTGCAAGCAAAAGGCACTTGTGCTACCATCCCTGTGAGGGAGTTTCTATTTCCTCTTCACCTCAGTAAGACTGAGAACTATTAGTGAGCAGTTCCATTTGCCATAATTCAAGAAACACTTCATTTTTTTTCCCCAAGACCTATTTTGTTTCAAGTACAAGGACAAAGTCCTGGTGCCAAGGATTTACACAGTGTAGTCAAGTGACACATCCAGCAGTTAGCAAAAGACAGGGTGTTGTTTTGTGCGTGCACTGCCAAAGGACATTTACCCCATTGCAAGGTGAAGTTTCAAATGCAAACACCATACTTACTGAAACATAGAACAAATGTGTGAAGCAGCATGCTGGTCTTTCTGGGATGATTCAGGAAATGGACTGCCTCGATTGGCCATAAGCAATACAAGTTTCTGGTCAGCATCCACAAAATCATTGAAAGGCACAAATCCACAGAACTTTTTATAACTGACAAAAGGCTAACACTCAGAATCCAGACTCTAAAATAAATAACTAATCTCAGAATTCCTTCAGCAGGGCTAAGATTTCAGTCTAAAGACTGACTTGAAGATCATCTCTATTCGGAGAAATGAAAGGTTTTTTGAGGAGAAGAAAAAATGATGAGAAGAAAGAATGGGACACCACCTAAAAACTTTAAGGCCATCTGTGATTTCACAGTAGCATAAAGAGGAATGCAAATATTCTTCCTGAAAGAAGAATAAAGACAGTTAAATCACAATTCAGACCTTGTAGGTTATTGCTATTTTAGGTTGAACTCTTTGTGCAGGGGGATGAAAGAAAAACTCAGGTAACTCACTCTCTTCATGTTGTGGCTCACATTTTCCTAATCAAGGCAGAGCTCAAACATGAGGTTCCCAATATTGTGAAAAGGGGAGGTTTTTCACAATAAAAAGGCATAGTTAACAGAAAGCAGGAACTGTCATTATGCAATCTTGACTGGTAAGTTTTCCAATCCAAGTTTTGGAAATAAAAGACATAATGATTTTTTTTCAGAACTTTGACCATAAATGACTTCAGAATATTTGTAAGTCGACTGTGGAGAACATGGCTTAAAAGAAAGCTTTTGGAAAAGCATTGATCTGTTCTACTTGAAAGGGTAACAGAAAACAGAAAGGATGAAAACAGCTTTAATGACTGGTTCAGAACTAGGTGGGTACCAATGAATAAGGCATTTTTATGAATGTTTGTACACAATACAGATAAGCCCAGACAGATATATATGAAACTTATACATAATTACATAATGTATACTCCCAGAGGAACCTTGAATGCAGTTGACTGACTGTTTCTGTAATGAATCTCAGTCCTCTTGTACTGCTTGCACCAGTATTACAAAGCATTCAGATTTCATGCTAGGACAAAATAATAAAATTTAAAAATGAAAGTTCCTATTAAGTAATTTGGGCAAAACCTTATAACAATATGACATTTGTATACAGCAGTGGGCAACAAAATCTAGACTGACTCAAAACACTCAAGGGAACTGGACCAAATCTTGCTGTCTTTGGTGAATGCTGAACTTCAGTGCAGAGTTAGCCATTCATTTTGGTTAGACAACATCATTAAAAAGTAAAATAACAAAGTTGAAACCCTAAGAGAATACTTCATGCATTTAAGTGCAAAATAAAAATGTATGTGATACTCCATTCGGATTCACAGGAGTGACAAATTGTCCTAATAAATCAGTATTTCAATTCAAAATGTGTAAAGCTGTACCTGTGATAAGGAAACAGGTATTTTTTAACTTTGAGAAATGCCCAGCTACGTGTCTAGCTTCAGTAAACTTTTAACACACTTCTGCATCTCAATGAGGGATATAGATTACCAGATTTTCATTTGCCAGTTTACTGCAAAGCAGACATATGATTCAATCTTTAGAAGGTGGCTCACTTTAAAATCTAATCTCACATTCATATAGCAACTCCTAATGAGCCCTCTAGGAGTAAACAAATTAGTCTCCAGGATGTATTATGCATTAATTAATCAGACTAATAGTATTATGAAATGTGTAATAAATGAAAATTAGTTCCAAGTATAGTACTTGCACTGAAGAATGAATATAGAAGAATTAGAACATAATATAAGTTTTCTCAAATTTCTACCAGTGTCACCTAAATCAACTATACTTCATTAATGACATATTTCTTGCCCATTTAAACTGCATGTTTTGGTGAGACAAATGACAATATTTCATGTTATTTTATTTTTGACCGCCATGGTAAATTCATTGTTTGAAAACCCACTGCTGGTAATCACGGTGAGATATCTAACCTGGCACTGACCCAGCTATAACAGCCCACGTGCAGCATATAAAGTCATGTCAGTCCAGAAGGGTGGAAACAGGGGAGTACCACTTACTGCAGCTCTTACACACAAGAGCTTGTTTGGCCCTCAGCAGAAAATCTGAAAGTGCACTTATTGCTAAACAAAATGGACAGAGCACTGAAAGACCTGCAGTTTCTCATAGAAACAGGGAGCTGGGGAAGTCTGGGCACTTCACAGTGAGATGCACTGTGTTCCTGTTCCCCCCTTGAATGTGAATGATCTAACTTTTTAAAAGACATAGGAAAAAATGCCCCAGGAGAGAGACGATCATTAAACAGATGTATTGCATACAACTGTTTCCTATTTCCACCGAAGTGGTGCCACCCTCCCTCCTGAGGATGATGCTGGTGCCTGACCCCCAGCCTGCGAGGGCCACGCGTGCCAGCTGTGTCCACGTGTGACCATGAGCGCGGCACCCGAGCACACAGCTGGGAACAGAGCAGGGCACAGACACACACAGCAGTTCTACTGATGTCACGTGCTGGGGGAAAAGCTGGAAATGCTGCACACGAAAACAGACAGGCACATTCTGTGAGTGCTGCACTAAGTCATCAGGCTTATGTGCCAGACGAAATCTCAGCCGGGATGAATACGGTGGAGAACCCGGGGCAGAGGCAATGTACATCTCTAAGACAACAGGCATCACTGGATGCTTCAGGTAACTATTTGCAATTGTGATCAGTCCTTTCTGCAACACTTCTGCTGGTTTCAGGTTTAACCACCTCTTAAGAATCTCATTAAGCAGCATTTTCTTTCTTTCATAGCATGAGCTAATGCCAGTAGGAGACTAGATCAAGGGAAAAAATGCTCCAATCACTGATTTTGTCCAGAACTTGCTACATATAAGTGCACTTAACTACCCACCCACCCCAGACTTCTCACTTCAATAGAACTTGCTTAGAGCTATGCCTAAATCTGGCTTAACATTACAAATCAGAAAATAAATGAATAAAAGGCCAGCTCCTGTTCTAAGCCACTTCAAAATTTTTGCTGGCTGCAGAAAGGGATAATTTAAAGCAAAACCCTTAGCTGTGGTTTTGTCTTCAGAATAACTTGGGAGTAAAACACAGACTGGTTTTCTTACCCCAGCCTCCTGAGGTGCTTTCAATATCCAGCTCAGTCAGTATTTTCCCTGCAGGTAGCAGAACTCCAGCTGAATTCAGGTTGCCTACAACCATCACCTCAGCTCATAGCATAGAGTAATAAGCCTTTAGGAAAGATGTGTTTCCAGCTTCATTCTTTCCTAAGGATAGGAGAGATGTGCAAACCACTCAGAGTCCCAGGATCTTTTCATACGTGCCATATTTTCTCAAATACACAACTAAATCAGTTTTTCCCCCAGGGTTTTCTTCCAGATTTATTTCCCAGCAGTATTCCAGCACTAAAAACAGCTGAAGTGAACCACACAGCCACCTTGGCAGAGCAGAGGTGGGACACCACTGTCCTTCCCCATTTTGCCCCCAGCATACCATCACACAGCCACAGTGGGATACAGCAGGAGCATCACATGTTCACTTTCAATAAAGAAATGTGGCTTCTAAGCTGTTACAGCCACCAATATGCATGGGCAGTATTCACCAACAAGATTAAACACTTTTTGGGGTTTTTTTTGAGCCAGAGCTCAACTTAAAGTTCTAAAAACAGTTTTAGTATTCCAGTGTTGCATGGTCAACATATAAGCTTAAGTTAAGCTTTAGGGAACAAAACCCTATTAACTCAAATTGTATCTCCTATTGACTTTGGAGGGATGTACATCTGTGGAAGACAGAGCTCTTAGTACAGACCGAGAGAAGCAGGATAACTCTTGCATTAAATCATCCTGTTATTTTAAGAAAAGGTTAATTTGTAAAACAAATTGAGCTTCACTAGGGACTAATTGACTGGAAAATTTTCTTTTAAAATGTCTTCTAATTATACAGGTAAAAAAATCTTTTCAAAGCACTTTTATAATTAAAAATCATCCTTCATACATTTCTTTTAACATTTATTCAAGAAAGAAACAGTATAGGAAGGTTTAGCCAAGAGAAAAGCATCACAGTCCACACCAGAGCAATAAATAAAAACAGGATAAATATATGAGAAAATCTTCTGATTGCTGGGAACAATCTAGAAAGAAATCCATAAGCAAGTTTGAACCACTGAAGGAAAACATGAGATTTTCTGCTGAAGTGATTCAGCAGAGACTGAGTTCTATTTTCACAACTATAAAATGAACACCAAAGACAAGAAGACTTATCTCACCAGGAAATCTCCTCCTCCAAAAGGTGTGTGAGACTTCTCCTCTTCACCGTGTTGCTTGAAATACATTGGCAGGTGTCACTCACAAGAACAGCTATTTTTTTTTTTCTCTCTCCCTGCCATAGTAGGGATGAGAAAACCCTTGGATAAACACAGAGAAAACTTTCTAGTGTAATTTCGGGTAACAAAATGGTGGTTTTAAGTAAAAGTACATATTGCTTTGCTTATTTTATTTTTTTTACTTTTGCATATGTCACAAACATGTGAGGGGGTTTTGGATACTGTGAGAGACTTTTCTTTGAACTCAACTTGATGTTACCTCAAGTAAAGGGCGATTCCAAAATTTTTAAGGAAGAATGAGGTGTTACCAACATCAGGGGGTACAGATCTATGAGCTGAGCACCAGGACATCCCAACACCAGGTTCTGGGTTTCCAAGCCTGGTTTGCAGAGTATCAAAAAGTGATCTTAAAGATGCCTGATGGAGAATCAGACAATGAAATCTATAGAAGCATCCTAAAGAAGAGTCTAAGACAAAGATCAGGACCAAGAGAATTGTCTCCACCTGTCAAGCTATATTAAAAGAAAGCTTTCTAATAGCAGAATACTGCAGAGAACACTTGAACATCAAGGGCATTTGGGAGCACGTAAGACGATTTCTGGTCTTTATGCGTGTAACATAATGAATGGTTTATCCAAAAGAACACTAATACAAGGGGACAGTGGTTTACAGAACTAGAAGGGCATAAACACGCAGAAAAAACCTGGTGATTGGCAAAGATGGGCATAGTAAAGGACTGTTACCTAAATAAAAGGCAAAATTGTATGAACTGAGAAATGTCTCTGTGTGAAAGACAGCTAAAACTAGTTTAGCTGGACTTAAAAGATATCTGGAATTCAATTAAGCGGCCTATAACAAGCAGAATGCTCCAAAAGGCTAGAAGGCATTTAAAATTATGCTAGTTGAGCTGTTGGGAAAGCCTTTGTCCCTGAAAGAATGGCCTCAGGTTGGGATAATCAGGAGTGGTATAAATTAGCCCATGATATGGAAACCTGGTAGACTTGGAAGCTGACTAACCCAGAGGCAAAGCAACTCATCCAAGAGACTGCACGTGTTTGTCAGACTCTGTTCACAGAGTAACAAAGGATTATATAGGTGAGGAATAAAAAAAGTTTATTTGAAGAGTAAAATAATAGCAGATGATCAGATGTCTTTTAAATTTGAAAGAGATATTTTATTTGCAGCCTCTCATGCTCAGGGATTACACTAGCTTTGCCACCTGCTAAAAAGGATCTATTCTATTCTATTCTATTCTATTCTATTCTATTCTATTCTATTCTATTCTATTCTATTCTATTCTATTCTATTCTATTCTATTCTATTCTATTCTATTCTATTCTATTCTAAGTAGAATATCCCAGAGCTGTTTTCTCAGAAACTCCAGAACTTCTAGAAACAGGATAGGTTAATTCCAATATATTATATCCCTTTTATATATTGGCAGCAGAGGCATGAAATAATGAAGAAATTGATTCTGAGTCAGAAAAATAAGATACAGAACCTACATTTTATCCCTCTGGAACTTAGTGTCCCTCTATGTACACCCCAGGAATTACACGAATCCTTTTTCCCGGGACACTGCACCATAGCTGAGATTCACCTAATTATTCACTGCAATTCCCAAATATTGGACTGTTGCTATGAACATACTCACCTTTAGAGACTGCTTACACTGCATGGGCCATGGGCTACAGATATGGCCATCTCACCAAGTTTCAGAAATTTCTATCACTATTTCACTTTCTACTTCAGTTATCCCTGACAGTTGGCTGATACTCAGCTTCATTTTAAAAAGGTAGTATTTTAAGTGCATGGCTTTTTAATGGAACTAGTGAAAAGAATTTAGAAAAATTATTGTGATGTCAGTGAACACATTTCTGTTCTGTAAAGGCAGAGTTCCCTTTCTCATTTCTTCTTTACAAATATAATTTCTAAGTGATTAAAGAGAAACTCAGCTTGTTGAGCCAACAGTTCAACTGGAATGAAAGGAACGGGTTTGTCAGAAGCCCTCGTGTGGAAAGTGCTCTGAACAGCATTTGCTCCCTTCTGATCCCTGCTGCAACTCCATGCCTGGCATTTTACACCACACTTCAAACACAGAATGAGACTCACAGGAAAACAATAATGAAACCTGTTGGACTTCTGTGTCATTCTCTAAGTTTTCAGCTTCCTTGTCCACAGATTCTTCACATGGACATCTGCCAAATGGACATCCTTCTTCTGAACTCACATTTAGCTTCCTGCCGTTAAGTGAGCACAAGGTGGTTACTGACTCTTAGGCATCGAGACAATGATAACTATTCCCAACACAAAACAGGAAGATGTTGTAAATCAACTGCACAAGACTTATTTTTAGTAAATAGAAAATGATGAAGCTAAATTTGCCTAGATAAATAGTGATTATGTAGGATTTAAGCCCTTTTTAGATGAATAGGTGCAAGTTTCATTAATATTAATGAGCCACATATGCCTTGAGAAGACACAATCATTGTTCACTGAAGGAAATGTTCTACCTAGTCCTCAAATATAAAGATACAAAGTGAGTAATCACTTATTAGCTCATTGCATATGGGCTGGTGGTGGAAATAAAGCACTCTGATGGAATGCCCTGATTGTAATCTCCCAAAACTCTCCCAAGTGTCCCTTGCAACCATTTCAAAGCAGTTAAAATCTTACTGGCATATTCCAAGTACCTACTGCTGTCAGGGCTTGCTGTCACTAAGAAACCAACGAGGTGGTTTGCATTTGGAGTGTGATTGTAAAGCAGCAACATAATACACTGTGATTATGAGACTGAGTGAACCACTTCTGTAAAGAAGAAGGAGCACAGGACTAAAACTTAACATGACATATGTTGGTCCCATTTTTTTTCTACCTCAAACTCTATTGCTCCAAAAAGGCTGTGAGTCTACTAATACATGTCCAGTTCCAATAATACACAGCTAAGCTGATGGGAGTCTAAACCTCTGCTGAACTTGGTGGATCTGCACTGATTTCCATTACTGATTCACAGCTACTGTGTGCTGTGAGTAAAGCAACATGGAAGTTATTACTCCTTGACTGTAGGATTCAGCTTTGGGAGAATTATTTAGTTTTTGGTGCTGATAAGAGCCATATCCACCAAAAGTCTGAGCCAGACCCTGGGGTTGAAACACCAGTCTGTCACCTCCTATGTCAGTGTATTCTTGTCTGTGTGTTCATAGCCCACTGTCCCTCCTTCCTCTCCACAACGAGTCCCTACTTGCAAATAGTTTCACACTAAAGGCATCACTGCAAAGTGGTGCAGGACCCCAGACTGCAGAGTAGTGCTCCCCAAGGACCAAAACTCAAGTAGTTCATTGTGTTTGCAGGCTTTGATATCAGAGTACAAAGCAGTTTGAAATGCATTTTGGTGTTTGCAGCTGTATGAACTGAAGAGTAGGTTTGCCCTTGAGTTCTCATACTCCTGAATAGGGTTAAATTCTAAATCCCCTCTGTAAGGCCAGAATTATGCACATATAAATATTAATTTTTTTTTTCCCTGATTACTTTTGCTGTTTCAAATGTTGGACTGCAACAAAGGCCAGGAAATGCTAAGAGCACTCACTAGAATGGGTGTCCCTTTCTCAGCAGCATTTCCCAAAGATTAAGAAATGTTCCTTTACCAATATAGGAGGAGCTATAGTTTGGGTTAATGCACTGCTTTTCAATCTCAACTTTACTTTGAAGATGCTGCATAGGTAATTTATAAACATTATGACTGCTCAGAAAATAACCAAAATAGTCAAAAGTTACCTATGTAACCAATGCCAGTTTGTAAAGAAGCCACAGGATTCAGAAGATGTGAATTCCCCACTGAGAAGAGTAGGTGCTAATTCACATGACAATGATGTAATGATACCCTCTGGGAACAGTAATATGACAATTCTTTTGGGAAAGTCATCAGACAAAATTTCCACCTCCCTGTTTTTCAACAACTTCTTCTCACAACTAGGCCAATTTGCTCATCTTCAGCTATTTGAGGGGCTGTTTTAGAAACAGCATAACAGAAATAAAAACAGAAAACACTGAAGAAACCAGAAGGAAAAAAAGGTAGTGAACTGGACTTAATGAAAGAGAGAAACAAGAAAGCTTTATATATGCTGGGGCACAGTGGGAGTCGGCTGGTTCCAGGGATGACAACTGCAGAATCCCTTCTGACTGCACATTTATATGTCGATCTGTTTGTTTTGTTGGGTTTTTTTTTGGTTTGTTGTTTTTTTTTTTTTTCATTTTGCTTTTTTTTTTTTGTTGTGATTTAACCCCAGCTGGCAACAACGTACCCAGCCAAAACCAGCACAGCTTTTTAAACAGAACTGAAAACCAGTTCTTCAGTTCTTCATTTTCAGCTTTGTTCATATATTGGAGCTTAGGCTTGAGGAGCTGATGATGGAATGTGGTGATATTTACCTTGTAACTCCACTCATGGTTCCACTTTATAACAAGATGATTCTGGGGAGACAAGGGAGAGATTTAAATGGCATTATACTGTATTTGCCAAACCATATTGCTAAATCCTAATTCTATAGGACTTACTAAATCACTCATTGCTGCAGTAACTGCCGTGAAAAATACAATCGTGTTCATTACATTTGGTTGTTGAGGGTTTTTTATTTTTTGTTGGTTTCTTGTTTGTTTTGTTGTTTGTTTGTTTGTTTGTTTGTTTGTTTTTAACTAAACCTCTGACATTTTATCCACACGTAACATTTCAGATGTTGAAAGCTTGGATTGGTCAGACTGGATCAGGAGAACATCCCATGAGACCAATTTCCTGTTTGCTTCCATGATGTGGAAACTGTTGCATTACTCTTCTTTATTTACTATGGCATTACTAGAATTTCCTGGTAGTATGGAAGGTAGGGAATATGTAAGAGCTTATTTAGTGACAAGCAAAATCCCACTTTGTGTAACTCCAGGAGAAGGGAAGGTGACAATTTTTTGGGGACTGTCAGAGTATTACTACATATCGGCTTCTATCTAAACCAGAAAAGTTTATTTCCAAAACACATGGGCTAAAGCTTTTTGTCTTTATTCCTTGAATAGCAGTGGGTAGCTCTACATCTCAGGCCAACTACCTATCACCACTCTTGAGAAAGTCCTAAAAGTTGTAATATCAGTGTTGATGAAAAGTGTAATTGCGTTTGATTTAAAAATGGAATTTCTTATAACTACAAGATGTTGAATCCCACAACTGAAGAACAGAAATTCTTTTGTGACTGAAGTAACACCCCAGAGTCAACAATTCAGTAAATCAGTATTTTCTGTCGATAGAATGCAGTCAGCATTTGAAAAAACCAGTGCAAATATGGCATTAGTTGAGGAGTTAAGATGAATGTCCTCACCACACAAAAAGAGTATCAGTTTGAGGTCCAAATTACAAGATGGGTTAGGGAATTATTTTCTCTAAATAAGATGATGAACTTAATAATAAATAATAATAGCCAAAAAATCCATGCAACTTTAAAAACTTTTTCATAAATAGCAAACAAGAAGAAATAATCAGGAAAAAACCAAACAAACACAAAACAAACAAACAAACAAACCCCAACAAACCAATCCCCCATTGCCAAGCCACAGAGCAATGCTCTAGATGGATATGGTTTCTGCCCCTTAAAAAGTCTGAAGATACTGTCCAAATGGTTATGGGCAGTGGAGAGCTGAAAAATCTGGTAAAAATTTTTAGAAATGAAACTGTAACTCAGAAAAAAAAAAAAAACAACCAACCAAAAAAGCCACTAAAGAATATACCAAGGTTTCAATTGTTTTATACATGCAGGAAAGAACTGTATGTACATATATAACTATCCTCAAATATATAAAAAGAAAAATAACAATAACGGTGGAAGAGATCCTGATTAAAATTGACTTTCAAGTTAAAATTCACTGTTCTTTGAGATGTAAAGGTGTATGAACTGGGCATCAAAATTTCAAGACTGTTCTTTCAAATGTAAATGCTTTTAGAGGAGTGTTATTGTTATTCAACTTCCAGGAGAAATGAAATACAAAGTTCTTATAATTATATATTTTAAGGCGGGGAATGTATTTCACTCGAGTTTGTTTTATGACTTTCCTTCACAGAAGTCAAACCACAGATAAATAAAACATCAATTTGAGATTTAAAAAAATAGTTCATTTTCACAGTTCATCAGAGAATAAGCCCATTGCTCAGAAAGGAAAAGGATTGAAATGAGGGAATGAACACTTTAAAAACTGCTGGTATCTCCAAATTAGTCTGTAGTATTCTCTTATGTGCCTTCATTTATTCTATAAATCCCCATTAAAAGACTGCTAGCACCATCACTGGTAGTGTAGATGGCAGCTCCCTCTAAAGAGAGATGGAGAAGGGGAGAGTTTTTTTTCTGTTTTGACAAAAGTATAACATCTCCTACCTAAGACTGGAGGTTCCCAGCTCAGTTCTCAACCTGTTTCCAAATGGCATTGGAGTGCTTCAGCAACATGTCCTCACAATCTCCTGAGGGACTCATTTCTCCAACTCCTCCTCCCTTTCCACCAGTTTTATAGAAATTATCCTTCCAGAGTTTAAAAGTACACTGACAGCCACACTGGTTACTTCTGAAGCCCTTGATATGATTTATTCTTGTCTGTTTTTCATAATCTCCTAGTGCCAACCACAGTCTACTATTTTCCATTCAGACAGGAAAAGAAAAGGAATAGAGCCCTGCTCTATTTTGTGTTCATGCTAGCTTTGGGACTGCTCATGGAACAGAGTGGGCTTGTGCATGGACAAAGTTCTCAGGATACTGAACTAGAAAAGTTGCAGTAGAGATCGACAGCAGAATGAGCTGCTTGAATTCCTGGTTACAGAAATCACTGGCCTGGGAAAATCTGTACCCTAAACATGAAAGTAACAACCCACTCCTTCCCACTGGATTTGGGTTCAAAGGAAGAATTCTTGTAAATACAGATTGCTTCAAACCCTTCACACCACCTTGTCACTCCTCTTTTCAACTCCTTTCAAAGCTGCCTTGACTTTAAATACACAGAAACTCCCTCCCAATAACTACTGAGTAGTTTTGAAGTATAAGTGATTACAGATATTCGCACACAAAGTTGAAGAAATAGATCATTGAGGTGTCTTGATTAAAAAAGCCTTTGTTCTTTCAAATTGATAGACTTCTTGAAAACATATCAATTATGAGGAAATGTCACTGAAAGGAAGTATCAGACTGGACAGTCTGCCCTCGGATCGTGGATGGTCCTTTGGGATTTTTCAGGTCCCTTCCAGGCCTGTGCACTGATTGCAGTCCTTCTGATCAGAAGAAAATGTTTTTATTCTGGTTCTTGTCTAATGTGATTGTAAATTAGTAATTTAATGCAGATAAAATTGTATCTCAACATTTGCATTTATCTTTGTACAACTATATCACATGATGATTCTTAACAAGTTCTTCAGCAGTTTTTACTTGTTTTCCTTATATCAGCATTGTTGATACTGAAATTTGAATTAAACAGTTCTGCATTTCCAACAGAGTAGGAGTTTTAGCTATTCATTACTCCTAATGATACAGAATAGAATTTGATTAATTCTTCTATTTAATTTATTTAAACCCTTTAGAAGCTTTGGCGGTATAGAGGAAATTCTATTGGCACAAAACTGCATGGAAAAAAAGAATGATAACAGAATTTTATTGATTCCTGTGGGGTTTGGATTAAATGTGGGGTCTTTTTCTGGAATACCTGAGCAAGGAAACAGCACCAGAATTTCCTAGAACTATGCTAAAAACGGCTGAGAAAGGAAAGATAATGGTAAGGAACCAACACTGGCCTCGGGTGCAGTAACCCTACAGTTGTCTGAAACTCTTACTATCGAAACTAAAAATATATAAACCACATAAAATTAAAAGTTTTACTATTTCTTTGTGAAGTATCTAGATGGATGTTACTTGATGATATTCCTTGGCTATGCCAGCTATTAAATTCAATCTTGTACTTCAGCGTTGGACTGAATATTTTGTTAGTGTTTGCACAGACATCTGTAAAATATGCCAATTAGGCAAATTAAGAATGGATTATGAAATAAGAAATTACTCTGAATTAAGCCACCTCCCAACAAATATTTGAATATCAACAAAATGGATCATTTTGACAGACGTGAGGCTTCTTCAAAGCATTTGTACAATATCTTCTAGCAATTGAGAATATTTCCAAATTTAGGTTTGAGACAGTCTTTTTCATTTACTCCTTTCTCCTTCAGACTGTCACTTTTGATGAGGATGTGTTTTCCCACAGGGAAATATTCTCCAGAATATTCCAGCCTACCTCTGCTTACCAATCTGTGAGCAGGTGCAGAAATCCAAACCTGAGCCTGCTTCACTCAGAATTTTAACGTTCCAAGCAGGCAGAGCATTCCAGTGATCTGAAATTCAGCTCCATTGCAGGAGTCCTATTAGGGTGAAATGCTCTGCAAGGCTGTATAGAAATCCTGACTCACAGACACCCCATTAGTGAAACTGTCCCAGATGCATTTGCCCTGTGTGAAATGCAGCCTCTTGCTGTAGGAACAGTTGGCTTTCTGTAAATGCCCAACCAATTGTGTTTAGCAGGTGACAACTGTTTTAATTCTGATTAAGACCCGAACTATTCTCTCTACAGACCCTTCTGTAGTTGCTAACAGTATTTAGGAAGCACTGCACTAACCAGTAATTTTCAAAAGGTTTAAGATGAAGCAGCCCAGTGCCCATGCAATTCTGGCCACAGACATATCTTCAGCCTTTTGATCTCACAGCTTTGTTCTGCAAGATGCAGGAGGGTCTGGCTCTGATCCATCAACATCCATGAATCGCAGCTTAACTTCTGACGGAAAAGTAACTCTGTGAAAGCTGAAGATATTTATATGTTCCTAGTTAGGCAGAATACAAGCTTTTAAAGGATTCAAAGCTCTTAATTGAATAGCTGTACTGCCTCACATAATACCCTTGAAAAGGGAGTATTCATTTTCGAGAGGACTCTCCAAAGAACTTGAAGTTTACAGAAGTAGGGTGTTTGTTCTCATGAATTTTGTGTACTGTGGATAATGTCTATTAATATTATACTCTGCTTAGTGTGTCTGATATAGAAATAAAAGCTTCTTGTACAAATCAAGGATCACAGAATCAGGTCCTTCTTTTTTTGTGTTGTATTGGCAGATGAACAGGAGAGAAAGAAATAAGTTGTTCCCTAAAGCAGTGGGGAATGAGATAGCCTTTCTTTTTAACCTCAGATTTATTCACTTTGATGTTGAGCGTATATAAGATTAAGAAATGCTCAGTTTCTTGACTGTTAAACTCTGCCTACTTGTAGCTGATGATTCATGGCTTATTGTTTCTCTAATAGTTCGCAGTTAATTGGTATGGGGAAGAATTAAAGATTAACTGTCGAAATGCAAAAGTGTCAGGACTTTTATTTCAGGGAAAGAACAGAAAATACCTGCAGATGAAGAACTATTATCTAAATAACCTCACACAAAAAATATCTACACAGCTACAAAATCAACCTTTATCCCATTGCACAAAAGAGAATGCTTTTAAATAAGGCAGTTTCAATTTTATAGCACCCCATAACTTGCAATCAGCAACTCTTTAATAAAACTGAAATAAGCACCTCACAGTCAATGGGTATTTCTTATATTTTTTTTTGCACAACCAAAAATAGGATTCACATTAAACTGAAAATTGGGTCATGCTTCAGCACACAGTAATTTGACCTAAAGATAACATTCCTATCCCACAGTCACAAGATGTGCCTTTCAGACAACGAAAACATTTAAGAACTACAATTTTAGGTAGTTTGTATAATGTAAAAATGTCTATCATGCCCTGGAATATAAAATATAATGAAACCTTTCATTCTTGGCCGTATAGCAGTGTAGTATTGTATGATGGCATAACGTTGGCACAAGAGAAGGAACACAACAGGAAAAACGACATGTCTGATTTCATCCCATGGTTTATTTCATACTAATAATCTGCAGCAAAGCTGAACTTACAATTTGTAGGAGGTAAGACAAGTGTTTATTGGTGCCTGGGTACACCATGAGAAAAGCCCTCAGTTCTTTGATCATGGCAAACTTTGTAGCACCCTGAAGGCATGTTTCACTCAGCTCAGGTAGATCAGGCAGGATTCAGATCAAGGAACAAAACACAGGTCATTTACCAGGTACCAATTATACTGGGTTGCAAGCCAGTCACTGACATATTTAGAGACTAAAAATCTTCAGGCAGGAGAAAAAGAAGAAAAGAAAAAGAAAAAAATCTAAAAACAATTGTGCATCCAGAAATAAGAAAGCAAAGACCCCGAATATTACAGATATTGTTTGGGTATCATTTACTGTTACCTTCAGATGGCAATTTTCAGCATTTAAATCAAATACCTTGCAATGATCTCTTCCCTTTGCCAAGTTCATTAAAGCACAGACCACACTGCACATAAATCCACAGAGCTGTATGTTATGAAAATGGTAACTCCCTGACAGCACAGCCTCCCTCTGCTGCCTAGTAATGAGTGACTTGGACACCACCTGACAGTTCAGCCTCAGATAAATATTTCAAACATATCATGCAAGAGATTCTCAGATCAATCCCCACCTCCAAGAAGCCAGTGGAGTGAGACAGCAAGCCATTTTGAACTGGTGCACCGGAGCAGAACACAAATAGCAATTTTCCTTGTTTTTTGGGGGGAGGTTGTGTTTCCTTTTAGCCTGTGCCACAGTAGAGTGATTAAAGGTAAGACACTGATCTGTGCATTTGACACCTCAACACTAGAACAGCACCAGAAATTTGGACAAATACGCACAGTGAACTCCTGTTACATTCGTTGTATAAGGATCTGACATAGAATTAATAGAGTGTACAATGCCCATAAAATCATTCTTACATGGCTTCATAAAAAGTTTCTCAAACAGCAGCAGGCCAGACTTCTGAATGTCTGTAATCCTCTTCCTTCCATACACAAAATGGGCACAACCTGACAAACAGCAAACAGACTAAAATATCCTGCTTATATCACATTAGGTTTGAAGTCCATGAGATAAGCAAGTGAATTGTCTTTGCAACACCTGTCTGAGAAAGGGAATTTATTTATAGATATGGAAAATGGGTAAATCCTTAGTTAAATAATTTGAACCAGTCAATAATAACTCTGCCAACAAAGAGAGAATTAAAACTACCAGAATATTTTCCAGATATGGTGGGATACACTTTGACCAACATTTACCTTAGACCAATGCCTCTTTAGAGCTGCATAATCAGACCAAAACTATGTTCAATAAGGCTCAAAATCAAGCTTTCATCCATGATGATAGAAAAAAAAGGCTCAGCCACATATATTTACCCAGCTCCATAGCTGTAGTAGTTTCACATTTACCATTTTGCTGTGAAATATGATTAGGAGAAAAGAAGCAAACAGGCCTAAACTTAAAAGTTACAAAGCTGGTTTATTCACACACACACTAAAAGAATGAAAGAAGAAAAAACCTTCCAAAATACTTCTCCTTCCCCCCTCTCAAACTGTTCACTTTTCCACAAACAACATAGAGAGACACAACCTGTGATTTTCAGAAAATTTCACCATTTAAACATAATTTTTCATCACTTTGGGAGAGGAGTCTCTCTAGAGTCCCATAGAGACATTCGCCACAAGAAAAAACAGTCTGGTGGCTTCTAATGTCACAAATCTGCAACCACCAGGAAATTCTACAGACTGTGAAATTCTACCCGTTAGCAGCCTTTCCCCTGGCTGCCTATAGGTCTCAGCATATTTGGGGTACTATTCAAGAATGCTTCCTCTAGTATAAAACAAAGATTCTCTTTTTCTATCTCTGAAATCATCTCTATCTAAAAGGCTGAGACAGTGACCTCCTTTTCTCCCCAGGAGCAAAGGGTTTTCATATCACTTCCTCTCTAAAATTGTTTTTGTCACAGAATCTGAGACCTCCTTTTACCCTAGGAACGAAGGGCCTCAATCAAAATTCTCAATTAAATCTTAATTATATCAGTCCACAACCTTTGACTGGAACCGGCATTCCCCCAAAGAGCATTAATATATTACAAGAAATAGTCCAATTTCTCCATGGTTTTCACCAGAGAAGTCCAGCTAAAATAGGCCTATTTTCTCAATCCCTTCTTCCAATAGTCTTGATCAGTTCTTTTGCTGACTCCATCTCATGCCGTCTCACTACGTTTCAAATCACTGTGTCAATTCTTTCTCTCAGAGAAGGATTGGCATTGTGCAAGCTTCATCTATAGTCAAGGAAGAGTTAAACATCTCTCCCAGGGCCTGCACATGCTAACATCTCTGGCAGCGGCCGCTTGGTGTTCCAAGCCGCGCTAGATGTGGGGTGGAAGCTTGGCCAAAAGATCAGAGGTCAGAGTACCTGGCAGTCCAGAATCCACCAGGCTGGGTCATAAATACCTCCTTGCCCACCCCTCGGTATCAGTCGCGATGGGGCCTGGCCCAGCCAGGCCCACAGATGGCATCACGGTCCAGCAGACATTTCCCTTCCCCCGCTGGTAGCTGATGGAGGTAGCCCAGGCCACATCGCTTACGAGGAGAGCCGAGAGCCGCAGCCTCGGAGCCCAGCCAGGGCCCGGCCTCAGCCATCCTGCCAGGGCCCAGCCTCAGCCGCCCAGCCAGGGCCCGGCCTGAGCCGCCCAGCCAGGGCCCAGCCTGAGCCACCTAGCCAGGGCCCAGCCTCAGCTGTCCTGCCAGGGCCTAGCCTCAGCCATCCTGCCAGGGCCCGGCGTCAGCCAGCCAGCCACAGCCCGGCCTCAGCCATCCTGCCAGGGCCCGGCGTCAGCCAGCCAGCCACAGCCCGGCCTCAGCCATCCTGCCAGGGCCCGGCGTCAGCCAGCCAGCCACAGCCCGGCCTCAGCCATCCTGCCAGGGCCCGGCGTCAGCCAGCCAGCCACAGCCCGGCCTCAGCCATCCTGCCAGGGCCCGGCGTCAGCCAGCCAGCCACAGCCCGGCCTCAGCCATCCTGCCAGGGCCCGGCGTCAGCCAGCCAGCCACAGCCCGGCCTCAGCCATCCTGCCAGGGCCCGGCGTCAGCCAGCCAGCCACAGCCCGGCCTCAGCCATCCTGCCAGGGCCCGGCGTCAGCCAGCCAGCCACAGCCCGGCCTCAGCCATCCTGCCAGGGCCCGGCGTCAGCCAGCCAGCCACAGCCCGGCCTCAGCCATCCTGCCAGGGCCCGGCGTCAGCCAGCCAGCCACAGCCCGGCCTCAGCCATCCTGCCAGGGCCCGGCGTCAGCCAGCCAGCCACAGCCCGGCCTCAGCCATCCTGCCAGGGCCCGGCGTCAGCCAGCCAGCCACAGCCCGGCCTCAGCCATCCTGCCAGGGCCCGGCGTCAGCCAGCCAGCCACAGCCCGGCCTCAGCCATCCTGCCAGGGCCCGGCGTCAGCCAGCCAGCCACAGCCCGGCCTCAGCCATCCTGCCAGGGCCCGGCGTCAGCCAGCCAGCCACAGCCCGGCCTCAGCCGGCCAGCCGCAGCCCGGCCTCAGCCGCCCAGCCGGGACAGCAGGGCCTGGTCCGGCCCACCCCTGCCTGCACAGCTGATGTTACCTGCAGGCTGGCCGGAAGGAAAAGTGCCGGCCTGGACACAGTCTCAACTTTATATGTGTATTCCCAAAGTCGCATCCAGCTTTCTCAGTGGTCAAACAATATATCATTATCTAAATCTCACTCTTAATATGTCATTGTCCCTTCCACAGGAAGTAACAGGTCCTTGCAGGGTTACAAGGAACTGTTTTTCCCTTAATTAAAAACAAAACTGTGTTAATCCATGACAATAGATAAATTCATGTGCTGATTTAGTAGAATACACCATCTTTTAAGACAGCAAAGAATCACAAACTAAAATTAGTCTGTAGGCCAAAGCAAGATGGATAATCAGATCCTGAACCCCAGGGGTCATCACACCATTTTCAGACTTTTGAAATGATTGTCTCCATCCTGTTGGCCGTGGCCAGGGTGACTGCTCCCCCTGAGCTCCACCCCACTTTGCTTACAGCACATCCCCAGGAGCTGTGCCATGGAACTGAGCACAGCACAGCAAATTCTTCCTGCTGAACATGCAGCAGACCTGGAGCCCAGCAGAAGCCCATCCTTTGTGCAGGTCGTGTGAGCACAAGTTCCATACTTGTTTCATACCTCCTCCCACCGTGTCCAGGCTGCCTCCGAGCTATGATCTCAGCGGGATGTTAGCACGTCAGCATGCTTGGAGCTCCACTGGGCACCTCTGCACTTCACTCCACTGCAATGCATAGAGAGATGTGAAGGAATTTTCTACTCCCTGTTAAAATCCTTTCAAAAATATGCATCAACTTATATTCCAAAATAAAAATCAGGCATGGTCATTTGTATTGCATAAATTAGGAACAGGGCACTCTGCTGGCATTTAAGCAAACATTTATAATCCATGAATAGGGCAAGAAAGGGGAAAAATACCCACTCAAATCAAAATCATGAGGATGAAAGTTAAAAAAAATAGAAAAAAAAGGAGAGAACTGAGACTAATTATCTGTATTTAAACATGTGAAGATCTTACTGAGTCTACAAGGTTGAGATCTTGTTCCCTAATCAAGTGCATCAAAGGCATTCCCCAAGGCTCACAGCAAAACTGCAGAATATCCATACAAATCATTTTTATTCAAGGAAGGCCCTGAAGTGGAGTGAGTTTTCCTGCTCTCTCTGTCACACTGCTGCACAGCGCTGAGCTCCCGAGGTGTGCACTGCTGTACCACATGGCTTTGCAGATCCACACTGACATTCCAAATGAGCTCTTTACTTTTCTTCTACTTTATTAATTATTAAGAGGGCCAGACTCTGCTCTCTTACTCTGCCCACAACCTCTTGAACGTCACTGACTCCAGAGTGTAAATTAAGTCAGATTTTGGCCATTATTTAGCAAGCGCTATATAATTGAATGTTCTTCGGCATTCAGAATGATTGAAGGACTTAATTTACTAATAATTAACTACATGAAGGGGTAATACTGAGTTTAGTTCTATTTTAAGGGGCTAATATGTAATGCATAAGTAGTTGTATATAAGCTGTACATTTTCAAACCTTTGTTCTGAATGTAAAATGTCAGTTGGACCCATTCTGGTTTTTTGTTGCCTCAAAAACCATGCTGTGAATTTGTAGCTTCCATAAATGCTTAATGCAAGACCTAACTGTGCAATGCTGTGGGAATTCTGGTTTTAAAACTTATGAAAGCAACATTTTATTTACATTTTTTCCTCTCATGTCAAAAACGAGTACAGACTTCAGTGTCACAATCATAATAAATGCATTGTAACTTGCAGAAAATCATAAGGAGTTGTTGTAACCTTCTACATTTTTCTTTAAAAAGGAAACATGCATAACATGATTCCCAGTGGGGGAAAAATGTCACTGTGAGTAGCAGTTACGGCTTATTAGAAACTTGACTCAAAATATTCAACCGTACACTTATATATTTTTTGCCAAGAGAGAGTCAAATAAACAGATAAATAAAATTACCCATATTTTCCTTCAATTATCATCATGTTATGGAATAATCAATAAGCATAGATTGTACTTCTAACACAATAATCAGCTGGCATAGTCAGTGCTTGATTTTTCCCTTTTAGTTTCTAACTTAATAGGCTGTGCCCAGTTCTAGAACAATTAATAGTATTCAGAATCTAGCAACCTACAGATCTGGCACCTAAGACAGCAGTGTGCCCCCAATTCCACACAGAGCTCAAAACTTGCAGAGCATTGCCAAAAAAGTGCACCTAAAAATTAGTTATCTGAAACACAGGCTCTACAAGCCTGCATTCAAAGTTTCTGTAATTTCTTGATTTGCCTATTTTTATTTCTTCCTGTAAAAGCTACTTTTACTTCTCAGGAATGTAAAACAAGCCTCAGAGTTCTTCCTTAAACCAGAGAACACAAAACCTGCCGTGACTAGAAATCTTGGTATGAAATTATGCTTTTCTAGTAAGAGCACTGGAAAAGAAAGCAGACATTTGTAAGCTGGTCTAACCCTGAAGTGTGAGGAGTCTGAGTTATGGTACAGAATAAAGCACAGCTAAAACTTTCCTTTGATCTGAGTCACTCTTCACACAGAATAAAGTAACAGAAATCATGGACTGGAGTTAACTTTTGTCCTGACAGCTCGTGTGGGGCTGTGTTTGGGGCCTCTTGGTGACACAATGTTGGTGACACAGGGAGGTTACAGCTTTTGCTGAGCAGTGCAGTAACACAGTCAGAGCAAGCACGAGGAGGGGACAGCAGGGACAGATGTCCCAAGCTGACCCCAGGGACAGCTCATCCTTTATGTCTGTGTCCAGCGACAAAAGCTGTGCAAACAAGAGAGGAGCGGAAGGGCCGTGTCATGGCATTTGTCTTCCAAGTAAATTACTGGGATAGATTTGCTGTCAGAGTGCAGTCACAGGGAGTCTGTGAGGGCCTGGAGAGATGGAATTAGGAAGATGTTAGACTTGCTAAGGAATCTTTCTGCCCATGAAGGAATAGGGGATCCACCTGCATTATCCAAAAGGGGTGTCAATTTGATCTCCAAGTGACACTCAAACCTTCATCACAAAGTGAAATCCCTCTGGGCTTAGGTCTCAGTGGGGCAAGACAGACAAAAGCTAAAAGAAACCTCACATATCATTAATTCCTTGTCTAAAGTTATTCTGAGTTTTTCCTGACCAAGGTTTGCAAGAGTAGGGGTTGTTTAAACTTTCAGCTGTTCTATCACTGCTGATAGAGTGCTTTTTAGAAACCTGAAATCTGAGGTCAGTATAGTCATGCCTTAGGGAGCTTTAACAGAGGAAGATCCACATGTTTTCAAGCAAGAGGCAAATCACTTCTTAATTCATCTGTATTTTGAAGACACTCAAATTAATTAGATTATTAATTTGCATTTCTCTGTCTTTGAGCATCTAGCTAACAACCAGACTGAACCTCCCAATTTATTTACATTTGTCATGCAAAGAGAATGATACATACTTCTACTTTGTTTGACCGCTTTAATGGATCAGTGGGAAATGCACTCCTTGATTCCAAGGTAATTTGGCCTGGTTGTACCTGACTGAATCCTGCTCCATCAATGGCATTTCAATATCATACAGTTGTTCTCTGTGAAACAAACAGGCAGACCAATCTTACATCCCTGAATCCTGCAAAATCCTTAAAGCAATTTGATGGTGAAAGCAAATACCCAAGATTTCACACACACACACACACACACACACACACACACACAAAATAAGTAAATAAATATAAATATAAATATAAATATAAATATAAATATAAATATAAATATAAATATAAATATAAATATAAATATAAATATAAATATAAATATAAATAATAAATACACACACACTTCCAACTCAGGATATTTTATGAGTCTATATATTACTCTATACATAGATGTGTATTTTGTATATATATGTATGTACATGTACATATATATATGCTCTATATATTCAATAGAAAACATGTGCTACCTATTCTATATAATAGTTATGGTTGCATCCTTGGTTATTTACTTTTTTTATAATTCACATGGGATTTTTTATGCATTATCTAAGAAGTGATCGCTCCTCTTTGCAAACCTCAAATGAATTATACAGACACACTGTCCCCCTCATCCTGCTGATGGACTTGTCCAAGAGAATTCCTAGATACCAGTATATCAGGCAAGTGGCTGTGCTCTTAATTAAGGAGAGAGATACTTCCCCAGGGAGGTAAGATCATTTAGATCAGTCAGTTTCACACAACTGTGACTAAAGGAGTTTTTTTGGTTTTTTTTTTTGTGGGGGAAGATATTTTTTCTTCCTTTTAATTTCTAAGTTTTGGAGGTCATCGAGGAAGAGGCTATAGCTGCAGGTTTGCATAAAAATTTTGAGAAAGAGTAAGTTTGGGAACAGAATTACCATCGCTTCAATGAATTCTGGCCTGCCTTACTTTCTGCTCATTTACACCATCCAGTAAAAAACCAGTGTATGGTGTTTGCTGCATCTGTATGTGACAACCCAGACGACAGCTGGCAGCAGAGCTTTACCCTAATTGTGGGGTTTCCTGATTGCTGCTGCAAATCCTGAGTGTTTTGCTGCAAGGCTTAGCCAGCACACATTAAACTGAAGATATCAGGATTCTCAGCTCTACAGAGATGAAAGAGACCCAGGCCAATGTAGTTGTCAAGCTTTCCAAGCAGTGTAATTCCATTGATCCTCGTGCTGTCTTACTGGGGGTGTCTGTCCCTACCAGCTATCTATACCTACTGTGAACACAGAAGAGAAACACTCAGACCACTGGGATTTGAAACCAGATAATTGCAACAGGTTTATGATTGCAACAGGTTTGTGGTTACTTTGATTCATTGAATTTATTATAGGATAAGATATTCACCAATATTTGAATTATTTTCCAGCTCAGGCTTGATCTTGGTTGACAAGAAAGCAGGAAGGTAAAATGTGGAAGAGCAGAGATCTCCCCTCTCCCTTTCAAATCTGTTACTATTTATTGTGTGCAATTTCTCTGGGATAATTTTATGTCGATACTGTTATTTTAAAATAAATGAGGTAAAAATCACGCTGGGGATGTGATATACTGTCCAAATTTCAAATTTACTTTGATACTTTAAGATTGATTTTGCCATAAATATATAATGATCTAATCATCTGTGTTTGTGCAATAGGCAGGGTTAGAAACCTTACAACCTTAATATCAGGAATAACTAAAAATATCTTCCCTCCTTTCCGTCTCCACTGCCAAATCCTACATCACAATTTCTACAAGAATAGGTGTCCCTGAAAGTCCTATAATCCTCAAACTGTTTGAATTGGAAGGGACCTTAAAGCCCACCCCATTTCACCCCCGCCTTGGGCAGGGACACCTTCCTCTAGCCCAGGGTGCTCCAAGCCCTGTCCAGCCTGGCCTTGGACACTGCCAGGGATCCTGGGGCAGCCACAGCTTCTCTGGGCACCCTGTGCCAGGGCCTCCCACCCTCACAGGGAACAGTTCCTTCCTCATATCTAAGCCAAACCTCCTCGAGTTCAGGTTAAAGCCACTCCCCCTGTTCCTGTCACTACATATACTGGTAAAAGGTCCCTCTCCAGCTCTCTTGGAGCCCCTTTAAGCACAGGAAGAGGCTCTAAAGTCTCTTCAGAGCCTTCTCTTCTCCAAACTGAACAATCTCACCCTGTATCCAGAGCAGAGGGGCTCCAGCCCTCTGAGCATCTTCATGGCCTCTTCTGGACTCACTCCAACCAGTCCATGTCCTTTATATTCAATTTGTTTATTAGATTAAAACCACAGAACCAACTCTGATAAATGCCGAAGTATCCTTTATTTCACGTCAAAAGAGAAGAATCAAGTGACTAACTCTAGCATCTCTACATAACCAAAGAATAGTATATCAATAGTTTCTTGTCTTAAAAATTGATATTCTGATTCACTGAATAGCTACAATTAAACTTAAAAATTTATGATCGAAGTAACATTTCAATTGAACCTAGCATTTTCCCAAGCAATACAAAAAAATCCCCAAAACAAAAATTCGATTTAAGTGTTGGTTTGATTACAAACAGTAAAAACTCTGTTGAACTGGACTGTGAATGATGAAAATAAAGTCATTAAATAGCACATTGGAAGACAAAAAGAAAGATAGTCTCAGGAGAGAAAGGTAAAGCTATTAAGGCTGATTTTAAGAGTCTTTCATTTGTAATAAGAAGTTATTTGTCTCTTAGACTAAACGATTTCAAAAGCATGATTTTTAAATATGGACTGTCACTTGCTGCATACATGTAGGAAATACTCCCAAAATTTGCTAATGCTGTGTGATGTGGGCATAAATAAAGACATCATATTGTACAGGCTGAGACAGTGTCTGTCTGTCTGCCCTCGTACCACAGAATTCATATGTTGCTTATTCAGTACAAAGCCTGCTTCGATGATTTGGCACATCTTTATTCAGAAAGATGGGCTGATTGCTGACAACTTTAATGCAATAAAGACTGCTGCAGCATTACTGGAAGAAAGTCATTTGATAAATGTATATTTTCCATTTTGCTTTAAAGGAATCTATTATGAGCACAGCTGCTTTCCCAATGAAATTAATGCCAAAGTGAAGCTCCATATTACAAAGTAAAATGGGACCCGCTCTCTAATATTAGACTGAAAGGCATTGTAATGCAGCAGGACGATTGAGTGTTGACTCCTTCAAGAACACTATTCTTGATTCATATAATAAAAAGGAGAAAAAAGGCTTTAAAAAATGCTAACATCCTCTTTTCAAAGCTTAGTAAAGCTGCTGTCCAGAAAACAGAACAGCAAATACAGGTTGCTTGCATCTCCAAAGATGTACTCCAAGGAATACAGCAAGGAATCCACATAACAAAATTCTGAAAATTGTTTTGAAGTTTTTGAAAGCTATTGAAACACACAATTGGGAGGAGAATCTCTCATCCTTTTTCCCATCAGCAGTGATACACCTTGCTTATTTAAATGGGTTTTAACCAAGCTATATATTGTTGGATTACAGCTAAGCTTTATCAATCTTTTATGATTACAACTTCACATCTGAGAAATTCTCCCATCCTTTTCAAGATTAGAAAAATGTTCCTGTTCAACACTGGCTATGAATTAGGGGGTTTTACTTTTATTAAAGGTAGTTGTTTTTCTCCTTTTCTGGTAGAAGGCAAGAAAGCAGGAAGGCAGGCAGGAAGGCCTATCTCCTTTTTTATATATGGATTTTATACTTCCAAATGGTGGATGTAGACTTGACTTTCCTGTTTCTGCTAAAGAAGCAAACTCTGAAAGTCTGTTACCTGGATTTGGACACAGATTTCAGACCCTCGACACAGGCAGAGATGAGAGATGATGTTTCAATGGTGAACTATGAACAAATGTCTGAGGTTTGCCAGTTCTTCTTGCAAGCTCCTCAACCTGATCTCATTTTTTCTTTGGAGATATTAAGGCTAGATAATTTTTATAATTTTGTCTATCTCAATGCTAAAATATACTCCAAGTCTTATATTCCAACCCTTTTTTCCCTCTTTCTGTTCTCTCAATATTTCCTACTTCTGACTTCAGAGACAAGCAGGACAAATTACCCTTAGTTACTTCTACGAAAAATTCCTATTATCAACATTCCAAACTTTTGAGTAATCTAGACATGATTCTGTTTCTGTACAAACAAATTTTTGTTTGTTGGTTTAAAAATGATTTTATTTCTGTTTCTCTTGCTTTTTGTGTCCATAAAATATTTTGCAAGCAGAGAGAAGGCTTTCTAAAAGAATACTGAATATTCTATCCTCATTTTGCAAGAGAAAAGCTGTCTTATATAGCATCAAAGAGTCCCTCCTCCTTAGCAGACTTGGTCGAAAGATCACAAGTCTAGGTGCAGACACCTCTTTCCAAATGTTACCTTTTGTTTCCCTGCTTTCTTTGTGTTTGGCTTGCAATAGTCTGTACTTTCCTGCTGGATAGCTGGCTAACTCGTTTCTAATATTTAAACGTTTTAGGTTTGCTCTCATCATGACCCTAATACAGTGCATTTACACTACACTCAAAGGAGATGAATAGCAAGCCTACCAGATAAATGGCCACAGACTCACAGCTTCAAGAGACTTATTCACTGGTGTAACAGTATTAGCCCACAAGGGCACTTTCAAAAGCTTTTCATGCCTTTCTGTTCTCTTGCTTCCAATCTCTGTCATTACTGGGTGATGTTGCTTTCAGACAGTTTGGGCTTTTGGTCACTGCCAGCTTGGGAAAGATTCATATTTATGACCTTGAACAGAAAAGCTTCCCATTGCACCTCAGCCACTTGGGCCGTTCCTTCCATCTTGCCACTCTCCTTACATTCAGACTAATTTCCTTTCCTCTTCAGCTTAATCACACTGTGATCCTGCATTTTGGTCCCTGTGGCAAGGGAGCCACCAGGACTGCAGAAAATATAAAACTACTGTTGAATACTGCGCTATTCATGGCACCACATCCCGTGCTGTACAAACCAAGGGAGAGAACCCTCCATCCCACATACAGCTCCCAGCCCCGGGCTCATAGGAGCAGGAACTCACACTCCTGCCTGATGCTCCTCCTGACCACAGCCGGACACACAAACCCCTTTGAAATCTGAGCATTTTGTTATTGCATCCTGCCTTATTCCTTCCTTACCAGATGTACACGTCAGGCTCACGGTGACATGCGGGGGGAAATCAGGTGCCTTGGTGAAATGAATACTGAGTCTGTATTATTACACAAGGCTAATTTATACCAGAAGCAGGCATACACATTTCTGTCATCCTGGCCAGGGTTCATCATACATCCAGATTTATGATTTCCCTTTGGCTTTGCTTTGGCATTTAAAGAACAGATTAAATGTGAATTGATACTAAATTGCTGCTGCAACAACACAACAACCTGGCAAGTAAAGACATTGGGCTTGACTGGGTACCTGGCTAAAGGCTATTCAGCATAAAAGCAACGACAGGAGACAGGAAAAGCAATAAATCACAGTCAGAAACACCAGCTCTAACAAAGAGGAGATAGTGACGACAATACCAAAGACAGAACTCTCAGGTACCTGAATGATGGGCCACTGAAAGAACCATTCCAAGTCCTGAAGAACCGATAAGAAGGGGTGAATTACTGTGTCATAGCAATGACTGATTTTAGTGCAGGGGTGGCTGTGGGACCCTGCACAATTTATGAGGTGTTTTAAGCAGCTCTTGGGAACATCAGAAGGAATCAAGTAGACTGGGGAGAAACAAGCACAAGAAGTGGAGAGGAGGGTTAATATAAAAAGAAAAGAGAAAAAGAAAGGCTGATAGCAAACAAACAAGCTGCTGCTCACTGGAGTTCTCCAGCAAGCTCTGTCCCTTATAACTGCAGACTTCTGAAACTCCATCCACCTATTTTCTGTGTGACTTTGCTCTCTGCTTATGTGTGATTCACAAGCAAACTTGAGGCTTCACTCAGCAGTAAGTCCTGGAAAGATGTGAGGCTGGAGACGGGATAGACAGGGCTTAGGTTCCGGGTGTGCATTCTGTGAGGACTCAAGGTCAGTGCAGGGCTTAAGACGCATGAGAAATGAGAACTTCAATCAAGCCGCGGTAGCTGGCAAACTGGAATAATCCAGAAACTGGAAAAAAACCAACCCAGGCTGGAGACAGGGAGGCCAATAATCAGGGCAACAGTTTTAGGTGGATTTATAGCCAAGGTTTGAGGGCTTTGCAAATATAAGAGTGGCTGTGCGTCAAGATAGAGAGAGTCTGGAGACAAGGAGCAGGCCTGGCTGTGTTCCTCGTGTCCCTGTAAGTGCTCTGGGTGGCAACAAAGGCAGTGAATGCTCTGTGTTGATCTGTGTATCCAAGCATGTGAATGAGCTGTGTGTATGTTCGTGCACACCTGCATTTTTGGGAACACATAGGCTGGCCTTGCTGTTGGTATGACCTGCAAACGGCAAGAAAGCAGGAAACAGACTGGGAAAGAGAAATCCAGGCTCCCCCAAGAGCCTCAGCCTATTTTGGACCTTTGTTACAGCAACGCACACAGACCATAACTCCGTGCTTTTCTGTGAAAAGGATGTTTTGTAGCCCCAGCATTTTTTCTCATATTCAATTTTTTCTAACTATACAACTGTAAAATTTTAAGTTTTTACCTTTCTTGTTTGTTGATTCATTCTACATCTTCTATGTTCAGCAGCTCTAACATGACGAAGAGGAAATAAAACGATCACACTACAAAATTAATCCCTTTGTTCCAAAGATAGAGATCAAAACACATTCAATTGACAAGGCTATGAACACAGAAGTGGAATTACCAACCCTTGGAGCCTCTGACAGGTATAATATAACAAAAACGCATAGCAATTATTACCAAAAAGTTTTAAAAGACATTATAATATAAGAGCAAAATGAGAGTGATTAAGATCTCAGACTCAGCTCTTCCAGTTCCACCTCTATCTTCAGATTAGAGTTATACTGCAACCAGGAAGGCCTACCTTTTACAGCTTGCAAATGTATCAGAAATTAATTCCCAAACATCATTATTCTATTCTGTGCAAGACACAAATTTAAGGAAGAAAAGTGAAGGAAAGAGCAGCAGCAGTGATGAAAATGAGAACACCGTGCAGGAGCTGATCCGATTTCAGCCGGACAGCTCCTGCTGTTTCCTTCCAGCCTTTTTGGGGGTGTTAATCAATACCTGTCTTCATCACTTCTGGTATTTTGCCTTACACACAATAGCATCTTTTGGGAATACACATAAATAGCTATTAGATTCAAATATAAATCCTTCACTGAATATATTTAGAAATGCCTTTTTCCCCTCTGTCCTTAGAAGGAAGGAGACACTTGAAAAAGAGTCAATCAAAGTATAGAGTGAAGTGATAAAGAAGTGACAACGCAGCAGCTGTACCGTCTTTCTGGCATAAGGAAAACAGCATCTGTAAGGGGAAAAGCTGTGTGCACACATGCTCACACACAGTTTCAGGGCTCAGTGAAGTAGTTGGTTTGGCAGCTTTGTAAGTTCAGTAAAAACATATGTAATAAGAGTGAAAGTATCTTTGCAATTCCCCTCTGTGACAGGCTCTTCTCTCAAACTGCAGTGATGACACAAGCCACCAAAACGAATGCTTTTTGGCTTTTCTCTTTCTGGAACTGACAGGTCTGAGGAGGGTATGCCAGTGGGGACCATAAAGGTGCAGGTGTGGCTCAGGGAGCCAGTGAGACACAGAGCCACCCCCACACCCTGGAATCAGTTTATGGCTCTACTCATCCGTCCTGACTCTGCAGGTGAGAGGCTGCTCCTTTCACTCCTGATCCTTTAAGTCACATTACATGGCCACAAGACTCTTTTTTTTTTTCTTCTTTTAAGACATAAAAAAAATCGCAGAAATTGAATGCAAAGTCTCTTGTTCCTTTGTTTGGTTTTAAGATAAATCATGCCTACAAGGATTATAAGTGTAATGCTGCTTTTGTTGGAAGTTCTGATAAAGGTACTTGAAAGAAAAAAAATCTTTCATTACCAAAAAGCTTTGCCTTCTTCAATGCAGCCAAACTAATGCAATGAAATTCCCTGCCCCAATATCAATAATACATGTTCAAAGCAAGCATGGAATTGTGTATTCAGAATTTTACTAAAATACATAAATAAATATGCTCATATCCTTAGGTACAAAACAACTATTTAGCATCCTATCTCAGAACTGATCTTTGGAGGTATTAATGACTGTATGAAATTTTTCTCTGCCTGCTCCTAGTATGTACCTTCTCCTTACATTAATGTATCAAGGAAATTTATTATTAATCCAATCAGTCAGATGATCCTCTCCTTCACGCTTGAGAAAAACGTTATGAAGAAGAGTGGCTAAGACAGGAATCCCCATATACTGGGGGACTTTGGTTTTATTAGGTTGTTGTTTTTTTCCTTTGGTAAGGATTACTGTTCTATTTATTTATTTACTTAACATAAATTCACAAATTAATTTAGTCACTGTGTTATCAGCACTATGTATTAATGACTTGAGTTTCAATTTCTAGAACAGCTCCAGAGACCAAATCTAAATCTGGATTAGTCAGAGCACAAATCCACACACGTACAGATTTTTAATAGCTTTTGTACCTACATGGCCCCTGGCCCCTGGAGACTGTGACAGTGCTGGCATCTCCGTGCTGTGACACAGGCACTGCTGAGTGCAGACACACCCCAGAATGGCCTCGGGCCATGCAAAAACGCCGAGAAATGAGAACAAATCAGAAATGCCTACATTTTACCTCCGCTCTGTTACAGCTCTTTGCTTTGTGTTGCCTCCCCTGTGACTGTGAGCAGCCCCCGTTCGGAGGTGCCCAGAGGAGGGACCCTGAGGATGCAGCGTCGGGGATGGTGAGGATGACAAGTTGAGCAGCTTTCACCGGAGACCCTCGCCATCACCCACAGCTGTAGCAGCACATTTACCGTGGGAAATGGATGCTGGAGTGCAACATTGCCCACTCTGCTTTTTCTCTCATATGCTGAAGCTGGGGAACGACAAACAGAATTAGCAAATCCTACAGTATTTGCTTACTCACAGCGTTTTACTTCTAATTCTTAATGAATATGATTTTATTAATCATCTCTTTTGATGTTGAATGTGCTGCAGAGTAACCAAGGGAGAGCAGAAGGAATGAGCACACTTGGGAGACACACAGTTACTTATTGAAGTCGTTTTAGACATTTATATTGTGAGGCTCTTTTCAGGAAAACAATGAGCCTCCCCCAACAGTTAGTGAGACCTAATGCCATGCGGGAGGTGTGTACCAGCCACTTCTGTGATAATCATGGTTTGAATGTGCGCAGTCAATTAGCTAACAGAACAAAATCTTTCGTGAGAGCCTTAAGAAAACATGAGATTATACTATCAAATATACCTGGCTAGGTAATTACAGTGTTGTGCGGTAGCTTTAGAATTTAGAGACACTAAATCAACTGCTAACAACGCACACTTTGGTACTGCAGGGCTTTTTGTGTGACTGAAGCACTAAGCAGAACTGGATTGCCCGAGGACTGGCTGTGTCTGTGAGAAGATGTAACTAAAACTGACTGAGAACCTTCTCGTGCTGGGCCAGCAGTGTCTGAGGAAGCTGCAAGGCCACTCTGAGGTGCAGGATGGATCAGCTACACAGCTTTACTTCCATTTATTTATTTCAGCTGCTAAGCTTCTCAATCTGCATTTTCATGAGCTTTCAGCAGAATCATTGAATCCAAATGGAAATAATCTGTCTGGCTAACAAGGGTGCACCAACCAGCTAATTGTATCATCTAATGGGAATTCAAATGAACAGGAGACAGCTTTGAGCTACAGCACAATTCCAGGTGCAACAGCGAAGGAAGGAAAAAGATCAGTTACAGCTGAGAATCTGCTGCAGGAATGTGTAGGCAGTCAGAACCAACAGCAGCAGGCAACACACTAATCCCCAGAATAACTCCTGGCAGGTCAGTTTCCCTGTAATATTTTGTTAACAAATAACAAACTTGTCGATAATATTGTGGGGGAGGGGGAAAGCACGTGGAGATAATGCAATGTAGTTAAATAATCTTCTTTTGAAAATGGCAATATTCCCATTCAGGGTGATTTTCCCATTTTTAACAAACACATTCTATTAATAGATCTATTCTGCAATAATTGGGTTTTTTCTCCTGCAGAAAAACATTATTTTTAGCTGTAAAAAAAAATTAAGCAGATTCATGGAGTCTGAAAAGGTCAAAGAGACCTGAATCTGAATGCTCTTATTTTTTATACTGTTGACCTACAGGGTTAAGATAAAAGTCAGTCACCATGATGATATTCATAGATGACTTTTTAAAGGTAACTTTGTTCATAGTGACAAAAAGCTACAGTAGTTTGAATACAAACTCCAGGATTGAAGAATGAGGACAAATACCTCCCTGAGGAAAGCAGGCCTCATCCAAGGTCCATTGAATTAATTAGCATCAACATTAGCTTTGCCTAAGGGGCTAAAGCCTCTCCTTTTTTCATCTTTTTTTTTTTTTTCCTTTGTTGACCGAGCCGCACATCACAATATGTAGACTGGCATCCAAACCCACACTTAATCATCTTTGTTAGCTAATCCATTTATGTACCCAGCACTTAGAAAGAAATTACATTCATAATGGTGTATTTTCGCATTGGAGCTCACTGACTTCAATTCCGCTGTTACCACTCCTGAGGCAAAATGATAAAAACTGCCTTGCAGTAATCTGAATTAGGGAGATCCTCATAGATTTATTTTGCTAGTAGAAGAAATGTTGTCCTTTCAGCAATTTAAATCTAACAAATTTAACCCACTCTTGAACGCAAATGTAGTATCACTGACCCATGGGTGTGTAGCCAACAATGTGGTAGTATATGGGCATAAATACTTAGCAGTTGCAACATCCTCTGTTAAATTTGAGAATTGCAGCCTTTTTTCTTCAAGAAGACCACCAATAGTGGCAAGCTGGAGGAATGCAGGAACAGTAAAACTGTGTTCTTCTACTCCCAGTTTGAAATTACTTGCTAAGGCTTAAAATGGTGTCAGTTACAAGCCCCAGGGCTTTGTTGTAGGACAAACATTTCTTCATTCAGTGAGTAAGATATGTCAGTATTTTGCAGGTCATCTGTTAAGCCAACAGCTCCTGCACAGAAAGGACACTGCAGTTTTAGCTCCCTGTGTTGGTCGATTTTGTTCTCCCTGTGTCTTTGTTGAAGGTCTGGTCAGTTTGCAAAACAGGGATTAATTCAAACAAAGAATAGTACAAATTTAGAAACTTTATCAAAATCTGATTATTGAGCATCACTTTTTTGACTGCTCTAGTCAAGAGGTAGAAGAAAGTACAGGCACAGCAGCTGGTACCTGGAAGTCTCTGTACTGTTCTTGCTACAACAGCTTAAAACTTCTATAAAGTTCCTTTAATCCCCTACAGGAAAAAGTATTGTCCTCCTTTTAAAGAAAAAACCCTAGAACTGAATAAATTACATCTTTTACTTCAAACAGAAAATCAGAGTTAAGACTGAAACTTTTAACTCTCTCTGCATTAACCATAGATACTTAGCTTTCTTATCTTTAATTTTGGGAGGAAAATGGGATTGTTACAGTATTGCTGCAGTCCACTTCTGAGTTTTTATGTTTTATTTATTGCTATGTTTAACATGCCAAATGTTTTGCACTTGTGCAAGAATAAAAACAATTTGTTGGCTACAACCTCCTACAGACCACGACGTCTGTGAAATTCCTGTATGATCGTGACAGGTTATAGCATAGGTACAGCATCAGGGAACACAAGAAATGAAATTCTGTGCTCTCTGTCTCCGTGCTGGAGTGCCTGTCTGAAATTTTCAAAGGCAGCAATACCTGAGTGAGGGGAAGGTGACCACCAAGACTGTGCTTTTATAGTCAGGGTCTGTTGACTGGTGTTTCAGAGAAATCACATGCATCCTTCTCACAAGTTTGAAAAAGGCTGCTTACACAGGGAGCACTTTTCTTGCTGGACTCAAATATTCTCACTTGACTGTTTCTTAGAGGGAAAGGGAAAGTGAATAAGGAGCAGCTTGAATGGATTGATGACAGCGTTCAGTGCATTTGTGGGACAGCTCATTAGATGCCATGAAAAGGGTCCCTCACAAAGTACATTAAAGAATCTGAGGGGAGCACATTCTTGATAAGTTTTAGATCCCAACTCAAAGGCACCATGCCAGCTTTATAACAATGGGGTGAAGCCAGTGTGGAACACTTCAGAAGGATTTACAGGAATAAGGTGTTCAACCATATATCAGGGATGATCAATGAGGAAGAAGAGACATACTTCTCTACTGATGTTACAGACCAGATAGACAAGACTGCACAATAATGTAGAAATAAAATCAACCTTGTAAGTCAGAAGGTGATAACTTTGGTAACAGGCGCCCCTGCAATCACTGCTTCTTTTTCATGATTTTTCTTTTGATACACAATAATCTTCTATACCATCTGAAAAATAAGTCTGGGTCTGGTTACTAGATTTAGCTCAACAAATGACCCAGTTTCTCCACTTGACATTTCCAATGACAAATCTTTTTTTTTTTTTTTTCTCTTGTCATTAGTAGTCCACAAGCAGAATTCACTCACTCTTAAGAATTTTATTCCTGTCAGAATTTAGTGGTACATAGACACTGAGAACCATAGTGGTCAGAGACCACATTAAGAACAATTCTTACTAGGGGATGGAAAAGTACTCTAATCTTTGTGGCTGTACTCTGTTTCTACCTTTAGCACTTTCACATAGCTGAAATCAGAACACTAAAAACCTGAATGACGGTGTGAAAAGATGTTAAACAGTATCAAGACCAGTTCTGAAATCTAGATGGACATTTTTCATTGTGAGGTAGTTACTCATAACTAAACTTGAGATGCTGGCACTAAGTCTTGCCTAATCATTTCCATTTATATGTCTTAGTAAAATGGGAGGCACTGGGAAAACAGCAATCCTTGGGTGCTGCCCCTCTGCAGTAGGGTTTCCCCACAGAAGGCACTTCCACCTCTCAGGTCTCCTCTGTCAAACTAATTGTTACAATTCCCATTTCTTCCAAGATATTTACATTCCCATCAGCCCTCATTTCTCTGTCAAGAACAGTAAAATGTCATAGCTGGAGACAGTTCAATGGAGCTGAAGTAAAGCAGGCCTGCAAGCTCTACAAATCAATCTCCATGTGTAAGTTGCTTCATGCTTTTAAGAAACCTTTTCCCCAGAATTAATTTCTTCCTAGTCTGATAGGCCTGACAATTCTGAAGTATCTGTTACCTCCTCTATGTAAAAAAATCTATCCAAACCAACCAGGAATTACATGTTGTACTCTTTTTAATCCTTTTCTGATTTGGTGCTGCCAAAAGTAAGTGCTTTTAAGAGAATTGAAATGCAGGGTTTTGGGCTGCAGGGTGCATTGGGAACAAACAACAGGGCCCAGTACTTTACTGCAGCAATTGTAATTAGTATGACTTAGCTTCTTGCACCCAAAGGCAGTGCCTTACAAGGTATGAGAATATCTCATCTAGAATTTTCCTGTGACTATCACAAAAGAAACAGCAGCAAGCTCCAAAGTCAGAGGCTATAGACAAGTGGAAGTTTATCTGTGACTAATCCACTCACTAAAACTTAGTACTAGTGAGAATCACAAATGAATTTGTCGCTCAAGGTTGTTGTGTCCTTCTGAAACAGGGTTGAACATCATCACTGCTGTTTTCATGTGTTACGGACAGAAAACTCAGCAGTGATTTTGCTTTAGGTTTTGTGTGCTGATCTTGAACTGACTCAAATAAACATATGGAGTAAAAGTATTCAGCACTTCATGAAAATCTGCTTCCTCATATTGTTTGAATTGTCAGCTCCAAGTCTCCAGTCTCTCTTGACTATGACACACACAAACTTCATGCAGTCTACAATTTAGCTGCAATATCACTGTCTTTGGGGTTTGATTATGCTTTTAATGCAAATAATGGTGGAATAAAATGGGAAGGTTTCATCCTCCCTCCCCCACCACTGAGCTCCTTTAAGGCAAAGAGAACTTTTAATATTGCAAGACTAGAGATATTTTACATTAGAAAAGAGTGCAGTGATCAGTATCAGCATAACTTAATGCCTTCATCTGAAAATGGGTTTTTCAGAACTGATTTTATCTACCTGCAGTTAACTTAACATTGCACAATAACCAACATATAGAGAGCTGATAGTCATCACAAGTGGGTTTTGGTAACTAAATTAGCAGAGGGAAAAGCATGCTTCAATAATATATAAAATTGTGTTGTATTACTTCCATATACTACGCTGATTAAAATTATTATAAACTCTTTTGTTGACTTTGTGAAACATTATATTCCAAGGTCTTTTATGTACTTTGTACACATTTGTTTACAAATTATCTTGAAATGAAATCCATATTGCATGTTTACGTGCCTCAGGATGATAACAACCTACTTAGTGCTTAAATACAGAAATGCACAGGCATAACATGGATAGGCCCACTGAACTAATTTAGATAAAGTGGAATGTAAAAATAAATAATAATATCTGGGACTGTAAGCTCTTTGTCACCAGCATTTTTTTTACTATAGGTTAAAAATATTTGATGTAAAGCCTTGCAACAGGGTTATGAAAAAATAAACTATAGATATTCAACCCCTGTTCCTCTGATGATCTTTGTTAGTGCTACCAATGAAACCCTCAGGCCCCCAAAAATAGACAGGGATAAAGAAGACTGAAAAACTAGAATTCTTAACTTCGAAGGAAAGTTGATATAAAAAGAAACAAATAAATATAATTCAATTTTACTGATGATTATGGAACGACCTTCAGCTCCTACAATGTGGTGACTGTACTGACAAAGCAGAGATAACCATATACATATATTTGTATTATTTATGGTCTATGAAGACCGGACCCAAAATTCCAATAGAACTAAAAAAATTCTGACACCCCTTACCCAGTTGCTCATTTAAGGTGTAGCAAAACAAACCTGCTGATCCTTTTCCCTCTGCCCTCTGAGCACTGGTCTGTGTGAAAGTGGGGAGATCACAAGTTGAACAGCCCATACCCTATTGCTCTTGACAGAACACCAAGCAAGGACATTAATGCTAATTAATCACTGTCACAAGCAGACCGTGTGTCAGAACATCCTATTTAAGGCCAGAAAATGAAGTCAGTAATTCCATACCACAAATGCTAGAGAAGACATGAAAAATCTGATTTTTCGATTGAAGATTAGCAGGTGCTGCTCCTATTTCAGAAGTTTCTGTAAAGCATTTCCATGGACTGACTGATTTCAAACATCTGCTGCTATATGGCAATTCTTTGCAGCAACAACAGATCTGTAAAATATTTTTATCAATGTACAGAGCATTAGTTTACTTCTTTCTCTGCCATTTTAATTCCCTTTTGCTTAACTTCCTGATTAAACATTACTATGGTGCAAATTATGAAAGAGAAAATCAAAATTGTTTTAAAGCATGGCTCAATTTCAGGGCAAAATATCAAAATGAACAGCTAGCTAGGGTCATATAAAGCACAGAATTTTCAGACTTCTAAGGTTGGATGCTGACCAAAGGTGACTTGCTGACCTTAGACTTGACCAAGCATCACAGAGAACCACATAGCTCATATTCATCTGAATCATCAGCCATTGGTCCATTTAAGAAGAAATAGATAAAGTTAATGGGTTTCATAGCTGGATCTGTTTGGGCAAATCATATGTTTTACATAATGTAAAGTTAACTTCCTCTGTTTTGACAGCATGCAATGGTAAAGGAAAAATTACTCTGAAAACCAAAGTCATGGATGTCTTTGGAAGAAACTTAAATATTTTAACATCACAGGATGGCTTAGGAGTGACCTTAGAGATCATCTAATTCCAGCTCTCCTGCCATGGGCAGGGCCACCTTCCACTAGACAAGGTTCCACATCCAGCCTGGCCTTGAACACTTCAGGGGTGGGGCAGCCACAAGGGTTATAAAATCCTAAGTATTGATAAGAGTCACACAGGCGTGTGTGTACGAGGTAGGATCGGAATGACACAGCAGAATCCTAAAATAACTCTTGCTGTTGTTATTGCCAGTGAAGTTGGTATGGGTTTGATCAGCTTCCAAGAGCATGGTTTGCTTCTATATCTCAGGTTATTTGATATGAAATCAAAAAGTAGACTCCTTTAGGAGCTCAAAACAGAAAACAGGTTCCTGGAACCTGTAAGCTTGCTCCTGTTTCTCAGTCATAAGAAAACAGCATCTTTTTGTGTTTTCATCTGTGTAATTATTCAGAACCCCCTTTTGCCCTTTCTGAATGAATGGCTGTAACTCGACTTTCTGGTGGTTAATGAAAGACAAATTTTGGCTTTGAAGTTCTGCAAGAATATTCAACTCCAACTACCTCCCTATCTGTCTAGACGTCTATAACAACTGAGTCAACTCCAACAACCTTCAACTTAGTCTTATTCTCCCAGTCTTTGACATCAGTTCTAGCTCCACATTTCCTCTGATTTTCAAGAAGGAAGAGCAGTACTACACATTACTCAAAAGATAGGAAGTCAAAAGGAAAAAGCTAAATAAAGAGAAACATAGAAAAGCTTCACATGAAAATGTAATAAATATGCAAGAGGTCAGTTGTCAGAAAGATCCTTTCCTGCATTGGAAGAACATATTCCAAGTGTTTCAGCTGAAGAGTACCCATATATCCATGCCATGGGAACTTGCTTCACCATTCCTACATATTCAGGATTGATCAAATCAAGTGTCTTCTGTAGTTTTGAAATTATTCTGCCAGGAAGTGAGTGAAAACTTGGCTACACCTCATTTGGTCTTGAAAGCTCTCTCATGTATAGCGTTCCTCCTCAGAAAATGACTGAACTGAGTTGCCAAACTGAACAGGAGCAAGCATCCACATTTTCCTTACATTTGCATACAGATGGCAGTTTTTCAAAGACAAAATTATAAGCTGCTAGTACACTGTCAAAGTTCAGGCAGTCCGTGTTTAGTACAAACACTTCTAATAGAGTTACATTGCTGTATTGAAAATAATTAAGTAGACAATGGACCATTTCTCATCCATTTAATAATGCTGCACAAGTATTGGGAGGGGTATTTCACAGCCTGGGCACTCGATTTTTTTTGGCTTTGTTTTGGTGGTTTCTCCATGCACATCACTGTTTCCATGGAACCACTGGTCATGGAGCATGGATGCCCACAGAAAAACCATACCAAAAATTCCTTTTCAAACAGAATGTCATTCTCCTCTCAAATTTAAAGCAGAATTAAATTGTTGTGCAAATTCACAAAGCTGCTTTTCCTATGGTTTTTAGCTATCAATAATACCCTGAAGCCCACCAAACACTGTTTCACTTAGTGTTGCAATCAAGCAATCTCTACCTGTTTTAACAGGTACAGTAGACTACTGTGCCAAATTTCTGTGTCTCCGTGTCATCAGTGTCTTTGTGTCATCTCCGTCTTTGTGTCATCTCCCACGTGTTCAGGTTTTTTGACAAAGAAAACGTAACAAGAATTTTGTTCTTAGATTTGCTAGAAGAGTTTCAAATAATTAGGTTTTTTCTTATGTTATCAGAACAGTCCCTGCATCTGCTGCATAAAGCAGAAAAAGCCTTATGGCAGTTATTGAAATCTGCACTGATCCATGCAAAAATCATTTCTTCACTCATCCTAGAAGTATAAACCCTTCTTCTTCTTAAGAGATCATGATCAATGCCATAATGACATGTGTAGGTATCGCTGGACTAGCCACAATACACAGTCTAAAGACTTCTTTGCAGATCATATTGACTGAAAAGTTACAGGGAAAATATATATAATGAAAAGTATTTTCGGAAACTACCTAAATTTTGGAATTCTGCATCTCACAAACAATTCAGTTCCATTTGATGTGACGTTTGTAACTAAATTAACTCTGTGCTTGAAAAGAGTCTATCACAATGTATAGTGTTACAAAATACAGGTCTTGAAAAATATTCTTTTGTTTTTGTTGAAATGAAATACGACCATGAGTACAGATTTAAAAAAATCAAAAAGTCATTTCAGGGCACTGATGGCTTACAGTATTTCATATATTTTTTTGTCTCACACTGGTCATGTTTTTCAATTTCTCAACCCTTTGTCTCAAGACAAGGTCTGAGGGAGGGATTTTCAACTTTAGCTGTAGGAATCTTTAATGATCATCTTCTTAAATTTAGTTGTCTTTCCTGAGCTCAAAAAAGTCCTGTTTATTTTGCAAATTCCACAGTATGGTTTGAAGCCCTGCCCAGCATTTTTTGCAGCAGCTCAGCCAAAGTACAAGCTCATCAAATCTGCTGATGGCTGGAGAACTTCCTCTGCAAACACATCTGCTGCTGCGCCTGGCACTGGCTGAAAATTCCAAAGGGTCTCTGGTAAAAGCAGCTTCTAGGAGACATTTCATAGAATCATAGAACCATTTAGATTGGAAAAGGTCATTGAGTCCAGCTGTTAACCCAGCCCTGCCAAGCTGACCATAAAGTCCACTCAGGGCATCCTGGGCTGCATGATCCACACTGGTGGAGCCTGCAGTCCTGAGGGACACAGGCAGACAAAGAGTTAAGTCAGGACCCTGAATTTTGGGATTGCAAACTTCCAGCTCTTGGATGAGTGAAGTCAAGAGGAGGCCTAGGGAGACTGCCTTCAGGGAGAAGGAGCAGAACTGAGCTGGCAGATCTCTAATGATACTTTCCACAGAGCACAAGAAATCATGCAAGGAGGGCAAGAAACTCAAGGGCAAGAAGCAAATTCACAGGCAGTGGAAGCAGGGACAGGTATCCTGGAAAGAGTAGGGGGATGTGTTTGGTTGTAGGGATGGGGTGAGGAAGGCCAAGGCACAGCTGGAGCCATTGGTCAGTGGCTCAATGTCCAGATGGGGGTCAGTGACAAGGGGTGACCCTCAGGGCTCTGTGCTGGGACCAGTGCTATTTAAATGTCTGCATCAAAGGCATAGGCACGGGGATTGAGTGCAGCCTCAGAAAGCTGGGCAATGTCCCATTCCCCCTCTGATCACAGCCGGGCAGAGTGTGGGCAGGAACCTCCAAGCTCATTTGGAAATTCCGAACCACCATGAGCTTAGAAAAGCGTCTCTGTTTTGCTAGTCCAGATACCAATTGCACTGCCTGGCTTTCCTTCTGTGAGGGCCTGAGACAGACAAAATGCTGACTGACATTATGCTATCATGATTAAGATGCAAGACTTCTAATGCTATGACTTTCCTTTCAGCTAATGTATGGATTTTCATATAAAAATCTATTATTTATCTTTGTGGAACAGTATTTCCCATCAACTGATCTTTTCCTTGTAAATAGAAACTTGTCTTTAGATATCCGTTTGTTCACTGTGACAAGAGTTTGAATTGACCCTGCTGCTGATGTCAGAGAGAGGTTACATGTAGCTAACAGCAAAGCACAGCCAAGATATTAATTCAGGCTTTGCTATAGATATTTGGTTTTAAATTAAAATTATAAATGCATATTCATACAGTCTGATCTTTCAAATATATGTATTCACGTAACCTTGTTTACAGGGAAGTGTGAGAACATTTATGATGGATTTAGAAAACTAAGCAAATGCTTGAATTATTTCAAATCAAAGGGATATGAAAAGCATATTTTAACTCTGAATTCAATATCAAATGGACATGATAGAAGTCAGTTGGAATTCATAGCTGGACTATCCATGCATTCCTGTTTCAGGCTTACAGGGAAACGTTGGTACGTACACTCCCTTCCCCAAGGTAAAAACCCTGCTTTACTGTTTCTATATCACCCTTGGCTATATTTTGACTAGCATACTATTATTATCATAAATAACAGCAAAACAGAGTAGTAATAAAAACAGGAAGTAATAAAAACAGCAAAAAAAAGTCTCCTAATAGAACCATTTATTGACTTCATTAATAGCCTAAACGCTTAAAGGTTTTATATTACAAACTGTGCAGCACTGAGACATCTACACATACTCTAATTAACAGCAATCACACACACTAATAGTATAACCTACTGCTTAAGTAAATGAACATCCTTGCCCCCTGCTGCCGTGAAGGGGCTGATAGGCATGCGCTTTATTGACAAAGTAAGCTCATTTACAGAGTGATTGTCCAAGAGGGAGCTGCTGTTTATTTGTAGAGTTTTTCCCACTGAACTTGCAGGGCAAACAACATGCTTAAATTGGTAATTAAAATATCAACAGCTAAATGTAAATACTATGGTCTCTGTGAGTACACTGACACATGTTTACTTATTTAGAAACAAATAGTCCCAGCAATTTTAAAGAACTGCTGTAAATCAAAATGCTACAGAAGGGAAAGGAAGGGGCCATTGTCTCTGTTTCTCCAGCAATCACTGTCAGTGGTTACACATCTGAAAGAACCCAGAGTTACAGACCCATACAGGGTTTAATACCACTTCACAGCTTGTTTGGAGACACCTTTCTGAAAAAATAATGAGCCAGGCTGCTCCTGGCAGAAGAGAAATCTGAATCTGGAGACACGATGGTATCAACTTTTGTGGAGTTTTCAACACACAAGCCAAAGGCCCTCTTGAGTCTCCATTCTCTGAGTACTGACCTTTTTCTCCCAAGCTTAATAGGACATTGAACAAGAAATATCAAATAATATTTTAATGGCCAAAACATCAAAAACTTCTGCTTCATTCTGCAAAGTACAAGAGGCTGTGTTCTGGGAATCATGTTTTAGCACAGAAACCAGTTTGAAGAAAAAAAAAATCCCACAGCCAAATATTAGAAATTTATTGATGAAACATCAAGCGAGCACACATTACTCTCAAATGTTACAGCATGTGCTTCTCTCAAATGTTTTTGCTGAAGCTCATATTTAGTTCAAAAACTGCATCTTGGGATACTGACTCAAACTTGTGTCCTTCTCTATTTTCTGATAGATGTTTCCAATTACAGACTATTATTCACTTCCCCAGAGAGACAATGACCTGAAGCAGCAGGGAACACTGAGAACAATGCCAGCCACTTCTTTCTAGGGTTCACTTCCTCAATTTAATAATTTCACGCTTCTAAAATTATAAAAAATTAAACAAAATGTTGTGTCTTCCTGTCAACATAAGTGTCTTATCCTACCAAATGTAATTTTTACTGGTCAAAAATAATTTGAAGAAATGTTTCAGGGCAACCAAAACATAGCTGAGAACAAATAAAACAAATATTGTTCCAAAACCCGCTAACTAAAACTAGCAATTTCATTACCATCATTCAGGGAGTTTTTTGAAGAAAAATGTTTTCTTTTCGCCCATGTTACATTAATGCCTATAAAAGAATAAAATTTGATAGCTTTCATACAATTTTTTCAACAACACTTACTTTGTCACTTTAGAGCAAGTGTTGTTTTCTCTGTGCACTTTAATGTGTAAGAGCATGAAAGACAAATCTCACTTCATGTTGCTGCAACGAATTATGATAAGCTGAGGTGGTATTTCAAGAAAAAGGCCTCTAATATTGCTTTTGTGCCAATCCATCAGTCCAACCTTATTAGACTTCTAGAAAAGTGTAAAGCCTGTAAATCTGCAGCTCTAAATTACAGATTACACAAGCCAAAGGGGGCACTGTAAGGAGCCTTAGATTAAATTTTCTTTTTCCTGATAAACAGTGTATATCTGTAGAGAAGGAAAATAAATATGCCACCCATGGGTGGGGACACATAAAATTATTAACCCCATTTTACTGACATTTAGGTAAAATACTAGAACATGAAAATGCTGAAAATTATTAAATAAGTATAAATCATTAAAAAACAAACAACAAAAAAAACCCCAATAAGGCAATCCTCTCAAATTTTGTATACTAGCTATTACTGCTAAAGAAAGCAATTTGCAGTCATTGTACGTGATGTGTGAAAATGCCAGTTCTGGGCTCAGGGGCAGCCAAAAAGAATGTCTGGAATTATTAAGAAACAAATTTGGAATGAACCCTAAAAGCATCATTACACTGCAGTGTAAATCCATGATGGATCTATCTCAGATGCTGATGCCCATCTTAAATAAGATATTTAGAGTGTGTGCCACAGATTTCATGGGAGGAAAGATGAAGTGACTAAAAGTTTTCATCTTGAAATAGATGACCTACGGGAAATATGAAACAGGTCTACAAAATCATGCACAGTAAACAGAACATAAAAAAGGTTATTCACCATTCCTCATGAAATAGGAACTAGGGGAATGGCAAAGAAGTGCTCACACAGCAAGTTTAAAATGGTAAAACATGCAATTCATATTTGAAATTGTAAAGGGAACTGCCATGGAATGTCATGGGGGACAAAATAAAAGTGGGTTTAAAAAAGTGCTTATGTTACTTCATGATGTATTGATAGCTATCAAACTTGATGGTGTAAATTCAAATTCCAGCTCTGGAAGCTACAGATTAGCAGAATCCAGGGAAGTATAACACACAAAGCATCATTTCCTCCTCAATCTTGTTTCCCCAGGCATCTGCTCCCTTCCACCCACTGCTGGGAGAGTGGCTGCAGAGCAAACTGAACCTTTAGTCTGAATCACTGCTGCCATTCTTACCTTCCTATATAATTACATCTCAATACACCCATTTAATTATTCTGTGACAGGTTGAACAGTCTAGGGCCTGGCATGTGGTGATTGGCAAATGAGCTCTGAAAGACGTCATTTAGCAGGCGGTGTTGTAAACAAATTTTTGCAAATTTTCATCTAATACTGTTCACTTTTGGAGAAGGGAAAGTATGGATTTAATAAGCAGCACTTGGTTGAAGCTGTCATGTTTACTACTCTGTGAATTATTTCCAGTCAGAATATGTACCTCTTCACAGCAAGATCGAACTTCTGGGAAAGAAAAAGATAAACCCACAGCTGTATCTGGAAAGGTTTGAGATTTAATGCAAGTTATTGCTCTAAGTATGAAATACAGATTCAATTCAAGACCTTCAATTTGCATCTAGTAACTAGTTTGTACAGTAATAGAATACTGGTTTTATATGTAATAAATTCCATGTTGACAGGTTACATGAAGAAACTGCTGCATCTCAGACATTTTTTCCTGTAGACTAGAAGTCTTTTGGGGACATGCTCAATTTCCCAGTTCTTCAGTACTTAACAGATCAAGTGAACTCTATTTTGAAGACTTTTGCATGAGTAATGGAGAGCGACGTCTGAATTACAAATAGGTCTGCATTGTAATTGAACCACCGTGCAGACAGAAGTGGAGTTCCAAGATTTGCACACTTAAGGAAAAGAAAAGGAAGTACTTTTTTTAATCACAAACTTTATTAATCACTTGTCACACATGCAACCATTGCAGCTATTAATCACTCACATACAAGAGCACTCCTGTTGGTTTGCTAGCCCAAGTATAAATTATCATGTCAAAGATTAACCCATTTTCTTTCATTAATACTTTGTTTTATTTCCTTCCACTCCCCATTTTCTCTCGCAGAAAAGGCTTGAATTTGGACAACTGGAGTCTGAATGATTAATCATAGTGACAAAGGGTTGACCACAGGGTCAACAAACAATGAATAAAAACATAAGACACGGGTTCATTCCAGGTTATACTCATGTTTCATTTCAGAAGTGAGAGAACAGCAGGCTCTTTGCTTCAGAAATTTCTGTCTAATAGTCAGAAGGCAAGCTTAGCACAATGCCCGTGCTGTTACTTCCCACCAAAAAGCCAGGGCCATTTGTTATTAGAGTTGCTGTGTAGGCCACCCAGTCTGGTGGAACAACACACTTCAGCAATTTCAGAGCACAGCCAAATGCTGACGTCTCCGGGGCTTTGACTGCTGCAAACAAAGCCAGCAATCATGCCACAGAAGCTCTCCCTGAAGTGTGATATAGGATCATAAATATGGCATGATGGCTATTAAGCTCATAAGTTGTAGTCAGAAGATCTTATAATCGAAAGTCCTCAGGGTTGCACTGCTAAAAATAAAAGAACCGTGAAAGAAAACAAAATGTACAGAATTGGACATTACTGATTGGGCAATTGAGAGTCTTATGATGGCTTCTAACAATTCTTTGGGAAAAAAAATGGATGTAAGTTACATTGCAATTGTGAAATGAATAGCTTTTTATCATAGTTAAGTGAAAGCCTATTTTAATATAGCAGGTACTGAGACCAATCAAAGACAGAATAGAGTCCAGTTTTTGTAAAAAGCAAACAAAAATGTAGTGGAACTATTCCCTCAGTGAAGTTTGCAAGGAAGTTTTCATTTTGACGATCATGAGAAAGTTTTTTTTCTCTTGGACCGAAAGTCTAACAATATTTTCAACCCAGTGGAACAGTTCCATCAAATGACACAAAATCCCAGAAAGATTTCAAGGTCTATTTTGCAATAGTAAAGGTTCAAAGATGCTCAATCAAAACTCTCCAAGAGATGAAACTCTGTAAAAAGCTCTTTAACAGCTTTTATAAAAAAGTGTCAGAAAGATGATCCAGACTGCTTTGCTATGGCTTTCATATATAATCTACACTGTGATGGACAAAACAGCTCCTTGTGACTTAGGACAGCTGTAAGCAGGGATCCTTTCTTACAATGACTATTTTATGAAAAGACCTAACTCATTTTGCATATCTAAGTTTTCAGAGCTTTCTTTAAAAAGGTGAGGAAATATTTCCTCACACAGCTGTCATTTTTAAAATTTAAACTGATCCTTGCATAAATTTTTAAAAATCTTAAAAATTATGTGACTGGAAGCTTCAGCATGCAATATTTTTATGTCTTTTTTTCTCGATATTTGAGTTGGCTCAAGATGTAGATTAAAAAATATGCAAGGAGATAAACATCTTATTTTGCCAAAACCTTTTAGAAATAAACTCATTGTAAATATGAAAATCAGCTAAAATCCTTAATGCAACATTATCGTAAGCAGAATGTTGATACAAATGTTTTTACTTTGACTTCATTTTTACTTCATTTCTCTGGTGCCACCATCCCTGTCCAACACTGCAGTGAAGACCAAAACTACCTAACAATTCTGTCAGTCTTTGAATGATACCTTCCTCCTGGGTAGCATTTTCCAGCTCTAAATCTCAAAGCACATGACAAATGTCAGCATTCCTATCTTAGGACATGGAAAGCCAGGAGAAGAGGGTGCCTAAATCAAGTTAGGAACCAAATCAAGGAGATCTGAATGTTCAACCATAATTTATCCAGCACAGACCCTTTTACCAATGATACCAACCACAGACACCCTTGAACTGCAATTGGATTCACTCAAGAGCATTCCCAGCAAAGGCTGATGTGCCAGGAGTGCAATGGCATCGTTTATCCTGGGTGCAGTGCTGACCATCAAATAAAACTACCAGCATTCTCCACGTGCTTAAAGCAGTACAGGGAGTTCTTGGAACATCTGAGTTTATAAAGCTCATTCCTTTACACACCCACTGAAAACAGCAGCATTTCTTTAGGAGTTCCTGGGCATGTCAATATTTCCATTAAAAAAAACCCAAACAAAAAACTGGTAATACTGACACAACTCTACCCATAGAAGTCAACTGTAATATAAAACATGAATTTAAATATGTTTGATTACATAACAATTAAACACACACAGATACCTTACTGTGAATATTTATGTGACTGAACTTAATTCCAACCACCATCTTATTCTGAAGTGCTTTTCTAATCACTTCCTTTTGCTTTGTTTCAGAACTCCTACAATTACCAGGAATCTTTCCAAGAAGGCAATTTTTGCCAACCAGTTAAATGCAGGACTCAGGAAAGATCTCTGTATACAATCTGTCTGATCTGCCTCGTCACCTGAGAGGATAAACAGGATTTACCTTGGTCTGTAGGCATTAACTCTGTGAGCTTTAAAATCCAACCTGTTCTCAGAGTGATTGCCTGCCCAACTGCACTGCATTACACTGAGTTCCTCTGAAATGCTGAGACTCCTGATCACCCTGACAGCTGTGCAAACAGGACCTTTTCAGGGTTCTGTAAAAGGTAAGGGTTTTTTCATTTAGTTGGGGTTTTATCATGGATAAAACCAAAATTATTTATCCCACATTTCTGCTCAGCAAAATTGTCATGAAAGTATTTTGCCTTGGTAGGGACTGGCTACTTGAATTCCAGGCAAAATGCTTTTATAGTTAAAGATTTTCTTCTTTAGAAAGTCAAATTTATAATTCAAGGAGAAAAAAAAAAAAAGACTGGTAATTGAAACCTGCAAGTTTTAATCTAGAAAATGTTTTGTTTTGCGGAGAGTTTTGTGTTTCATTTTTCCAGCAGAAAATGTAGTATAGTATATGAAACCAACTTTTATAGTCACGGAAAACTCAAAACTTTACATTTTGGGCAAGTAGCACACTCCTTGGAAAATTTAACTCCGTTTTAATTAATTTTTTTTTACATAACAAAGAATTCCTCAGGATCTTACTTTTACAACTTTTCTAAAGAGATGTCTACTTTAAAATTCATTCCATGAAATGCAAGGCTTTGATTTGCTGCATGATTGCTCTGTGTTAAGATTTAGTGTATTTGATAAGTTATTGAGATTAATGTTTCTGTGAAAAGCTGCAGTTCTTAAGCACACATCCAATGTGCTTCTGTGTCACTGTTCAGCTTTCCCCTGGTTTAAAACAGAAGTGCTCGATGTTTAAGTGAACAAGGGGTCATTCTCAGTCACTTGCTTAAACTGTTTAGCACACCAGTTGACTGGGGCATTTCATATATTTTTCGACATAAATAGAGAGTTTGGACCCCAGATGAAGAAATGGTGTTCACAAGAAAATATCAGTGTGGCCTCAAGAAGAAACTCTGAATAGTTCTGAACAAGCTCCATATAAACCTAACAGTGGTGAGATGAAATACATCACATGAAAAATACATCCTCAACTCTTAAAAAACTCTCTTGCAACTATTCTACCAAATCATTCACTATAATGTTCCCATATTCCATTGATCTCTATGTGATATGGAGCTTATCTCATTCTAGCAAGAGAAGGGATAGATAACTTTACATCAAACCACTTGTGAGCACTGGAGCAGTCACAGAAGCTAAACAAAGAAAATTAAACCAGTTTTAGTTGTCTTCTGTGAGGTTACAAGGTGAAGACTATGAGCTATAAAACAAAAGCTGCTCCCAGTGGGAGCTGATACCTGCACATCAAAAGGTGTTCAGGCCTGTTCAAATTAAAAACCAGAAGACCTGGAGGTTTACCTAGAAACACTAAAATAATTTTCAAGCCTTTTCTTGAAAATCAGCAGTGTTCCACTGGGAGCATCGGTCTTTGGAAACCTTCTGTCCTGTATTAAGCCACAGGTGTAAGCAAAATTGAAGAGGTTGCCTCAAGAGAGGCAGAAACATTATATTACACAGGATGACATTAGTAATTTAGGTGATAGCAAAAAATCCTAATTTATTGAGGAAATGACATTTTATTTACCGTGCCTTTGCAATTTGAAAATTTACGGAAGACACATCAATACAAATTTCTTGCTAAGAGAAGGTATGAGCATCTGACACAGCTGGCTGCTGCCAACAAACCACTTTCAGTATTCACACAGGGTTCTGCAAGCAGCAACGTGCTTGAAAATAAGAGGGAAGCCCTCTATAATGAAATGCCCATTCATTTTTCATGTTGCACTGTTCTGCCCATTCTTTCCTTCTCTCATATATCATGCTTTTAACAACTCAAGTTTTTTGCCACTGCTCCATTAGCTTGGTATCCTTTTTCAAACTATTGTCAACTTGTTATTTGTCAGCACTTGACAACCTGCCTATAAAGTGCTGTACCTGGAGGAATATTGCTTGCCCGATTCCTACCGAGATTACATGGTAATAATTTTGCAATATATTATGGAACTATTAGAAATTCTGTATGAAATACAATGAAAACAAGAGACTTGTATTTCAATTGTTCCCTGAATCAAGCCTGTCAGAAAATGACAACAAATTTCCACTGAAAAATCTGGCTACATCAAAATAAAGACATATTGTGAGATCATTTCAATTCATCATAAAAAGCTTGAAAAATGCTACAGAATCTTCAAATACCTTAAAAATATTGTAGGTTCTTTTTTTTTAATTTTTGATTTCACCAATATTTAACTATTTTGTTATAAAGTGAAATTTAGGGAGGACTGAATGCTCTTTCATAGAAATAAACACCTAAAGTCTTAAAAATGCTTTTTTTTTCTCCGAGAGTTTTTTTTTTCTTTAAATTTCCATATTCCTAAATATTTTTTTCTGTCCTGTACTTATCCCTTTGGTAGCCTACACAGATGAAAATGGAGTCTTCATTCTATGCAGCAAGAAAGACCCAGATGCTGAGGAGTGTGAGCACCAGGCCAAGCCCCGGGGCCCGACCCCAACCTTCCCAACCCTGACGAGCAGTGCAGGCACCTGGCTCTGCTCCTTCAAACCCTTCTTCTGCTGCCCAGTGCAGGCCTCTCTTTCCTTTTTTTCATCCTCTTTGCTGAATGACAAAAGGAAGAGGGTTTTTAAAACTGCCTCAGTCCTCCACCAGCCCCGGCTTGCTGGCAGTGCACTTCCAGGGACACGGAGCAGAGGAGAGGCAGCTGCACCACTGCCTGAGCTTTCTGCTCCACTTCTGCTATTTTAATACCACAACTCGTATCACACTCCAGCAGAGTGACCCAGCTGGGAGATTTCAAGTGACTTACAAGGAAAAGATCATCTTTATTTTGTGCACTTTCTTTCTGAACTACACTGATTATGAGCCTTCTGGAAAAAGCGCTGATGGGAGATTTTTGCAATTTAGAAACTAAAATAATAATAAGGCTAAAAATAATCTCTCAACTTTTTTGAGAGAGTAGGAATACATGACCTACAGTGAGAGGCTGAGGGAGGAGGGCTGGTTTAGCCAGGAAGAGGGAAGGTTTGGGAACACTGAAGAGCCATGTGCCATCCCCCATGGGGAGGTCACAGCGGAGCCCGGGCCAGGCTCTGTGCAGAGCTGCACCATGAGACAATGGCTATAACAGGAATTAGGGGAGGTTCCAGCAGCACACAACAGCACTGCTTGCTCTCAGGGTAAGGAAGCACTGGAGCAGGTTTAATGGCAAGGTTGTGGAATCCCTGTCCCTGAAGGTGTTGTCAGCTTGACAGAGTCCCAAGCAACCCGGTCTGAATGCAGCACGGACTTTGCTTTGAGCAGAACATGGCACCAGAGGCCCCACGAGGCCTCTCCAGCCTGGGGGAATCCATGGGGCTGCGAGTTCTGGTGTTACAGGAAACAACTGAACTTCTCCACATCTCAGAAAGAAAAAACATGAAGAATTTTTGGTTTGTTTCTTATCAAAAATGCAGCCACTTTCTCCTGATCAAGAAGCAGCTGACATGACACAGGCTGTTTTAAAGTTGCTACAGATATTTTGAAATGTCCTGAATTCTGAAGGAGGCAAGGCTTAAGACCTGATTTGGATGGAGTAACTTGCCTGTTATCAGCCTACCCCTTAGTTTTGAGCATCTTGGATTTCATTTTTCCTTAAGAAATAATGCTTCACCCATCCAATTGTATGAAAAAACTTGAGAAAGTAAAATTAATGGAATGACCTCTGCTGACTCCTACTTGTGGTTGGAGCCCTAATTAAGGGAACAGTACACAGAAACACACTATTCCCTTCTCTCCTTTTTTCACTTATAAGAAAAAAACACTTTATTGTCATGCCCCAACACATTGTAAAATATGGTTCCAAGGATCTTACAAGCCCAACACAGGGAAGTCAACTGCTCTTACACTGCAGGAAACTAACAGACATCCTGCATTATAACGTGAAAAGAGAGCAGGGTTTCAGCTTCAGATGGAAGGAATCAAACCCATGACTGCTGGTGAGGTGTGCATGACTGCAGGCACGACTATGCTATTCTTGTCTCTAAATAATACCTCAAGAAATACAACTCAGTGTTGTGCTAAAGTCACAGTTTCTGCTACTTCATCACAAGAGTGCTCTCTTAGTGAACATCTGCTCTTCGGAGCCACAGAATATAACCATATGACCCTGTCCTAGACTGAAGTGAAATATACAGAAAGATTTGTTTTACAAGAAATTTTTTTTTTTTTTTGCTATGAGCAAATCCTCTGTGAAAAAAGTTATTCTACAGCAGGAGCATTGAGAAAAAGAAAGATGAGAAAATACAGAAATGTATAAAGAAACTAGGCAGTGCTTCTCTTAAAAATAACCAGTAAGTAATTTGTTTTGAGAAAAAAGAAATAAAAAGCAGAGTTGCTCAAAACTCTGTGTGTTAGAGAGCTCTGCAGGAAGCCTGCTGGAGGTGAGAACTGACTGGTCGATGGGGCTGCAAGTTTAAGCACTTTAATACTGGGTTGTGAGAGGTGGAAAAGAAAGTATTATGTCACAATTTTCAGATGTCTAAACTTAGACAGTTTCTAAAGCTGTCAGTTATCACCCTGTTTTTTGATGCAGCACGCTGGATTCTGGGTTCCCAAATATATCTCTACCAGTTTTACATAAATGCTGTTAAAATAGGAGTTAGCAGTGCATGAAGGACAGTGAATCCCACTGACTTCTGGTTACCAGGAAGTACAAGGCTGGGTAAGAATATATTTGGAACATTCTCAAAATCCAGGAAGCAAAGAAGGAGGATGTAAGTGAAGCACATTTGTGTTCTCACAGACATCCACAGAGTCCCCCAGAGCAGGGAATTTACCTCTTGTGAATGCACTGCCCAGCACTCCTGGATGAGAGCACAGTCTCTGATGCCACCGTTAATGTAAGCCAAGCATTCAGACAGCTGTGCTAACAAGCACATTAAAAAATAATTTCCCCGACTTCTCACTGAAACGTGCGAGTCCCAAGGAATAAAAATGATGCAATTTGTAATGCAGACCAGTAATTACAACTCCAGTGGTTTACCACTCTAATAAACACAAAGTGCTAAGCAGTGCTAATCTGGACTTACTCATTCAATTTCTCCCTTCACCCCAATCCACTGCAAACAAGTCTGAGATCAATACTAACAAAACTGTCTTTGTGGTATCAGGTTCAGTTCTGCTGATGTACTATTATACCTTAATTTTCCTGGACATAAAATCCAACATAATTAAACATACTCTGGAGAAATGGTTTCATTTATTCCCTTACTGTCATTAGTACTGAGATCGTGGTGGGGGGAAAAAGGAACAGTAACCTGCATAGCAGTGCAGCAAAGAATTTACCATGGTTGCCTTCCAGCAATGTCATTTATTATTGTTGGAGACAGCTCAAGCCAGTTCATACCAGTTAAAACAATTCAGCCAACCTAAAAGTTATACTCTTTCAGGCTTTCACTAGGAAAAAAAAAAAACCAAACAAAAACCAAACCCTCTTTCAATTCAATAATTAGTATGTGTATTTCCATACTGCAATAACAGAACCACGTATTCTTTCATGGAAATCACTTTAATAAGCATTTATTATATAACACTAATCAGTAACCCCATTTTCCATTAATAACTCAAAATAAAAATTGGTAATACAAAATCCACCAGTTGATATTACCTTTTTATTTTCTTGTGTTTATCATTGTAAATAACACGATTCACATTTCCTGAAATGCTTTGTATTATATCAGAGCATTTGAAATAATCCATTTGGAAAGCAGTAGCAAAAAGATTTTGATTTATGTCAGAGTGGCTGCCCATTTTTCAGAAAAAAAAAGATAGAACTCTTCTAATAAACCTAATAAAAAATATTATGAATGACTGGTAGAACAAAAGGCTTGCTTTTCACATTACAGTCAAAAGGCACTATTAAAGTAAAAGATTTTAGTTCCTAATTTTTTGTATTATTTCTGACCCCCAGAAGATGTGCCTCTTTGGTGGGGACAGCTGAAAAGCCTGAAGGCAAAACCATCTTTCTGCAGAGGCCAAAGCAAAGTTTGGCCATCTTCACAATGTAATTCTAAAAAAAAACCCAAAAAAACCAGACCGGAGAGAGCCCACTTGACTAAAACATTTTACCCATTTTGTTTTGCTGCATATATATATATATATTCAGCTTTTCCCTATTTCCTGTTCCTCCAAACACAAGCACAGGAAATACCACCAGGAATTTACTCTTGATGAATTCTGGCATGGTTGTGCACATGCAAACTGTAATAGATAGGCAATTCTTGGCCTGGATCAATCAATCTTTCCATTTTATGGAAATAAGAAGTTTCCAGCACAGGTACAGGCTCAGAGAGAGAGGGGGAGAGAGGGAGTGAGGTTAGAGATGTAAATAGCTTGCCTTTCTCAATCACAGCCTGTAAATTCCCTGGTGGCTCTCAAGACTCTCCCTGGCCAACAGAGCAGAGAATTTTATGTTCTTGTTTCATTTTTTCTATTAAATGCAAATAAAACTATTGAACTTTCTTTGTATAAAGAAACTTAAGTGTGTAAATATTTGAAGGAACATGGAAACAAGACTCTCATGGTTACCAATAAAATAGACTTAAAAATACATCACACTGTACCAGCTGGGACAATAGCAAGTCTACCATTGTGACCAGACTTTAAATGGAAAATTCCCTGGGACTGAGGAGGGACTTGTGCTCTACCCTGTGACCATGTGAAGGCAAAATAAAGCCCAATGCTAAGCACAGCATTTAGCTCAAAATATAGCCCATAGACTCGACAGACAAGATACTCACAATCCTTGACTGCCCAAATCTGTGCAAGGTAAGATACAAGCAGCAGGTTACGGGGGAGCTGATGGGCTCCATCACCATCCTGAGTTACTCACACCTGGCACACTCGGGCTCTCAGTGCTGCACAGCAGGGTCAGGCCTGAGACCTGCTCAGTCATTAACACCCAAGCACTGACACCTGCTCAGTCATTAACACCCAAGCTGTCCAGAGGCATTCCTTGGGTGCTTTATTGCATCAAACTCAACAGACTTTGGGATGCCTCAGGACTAGAGGACTCTGAGCGGCACAGACAGATGCAAAGCCCCATCTTTCTAACAGCTTCCCTCATTTAATAAAACCACAGTGTTGATTTTGTCAGTTGTCACTGGAAAGAATTTTTAAAATGATCAAGTAACTCTTCCAGGCCTATATTAGACTTAATGTCATGCTCATCCTTGCCCTTATATTTTGAAATACTCTAAATTTACCTAAACCTACTTGTGTTAGATGTTGGGACCTAAATCATCTGCATCACCTTACCTCTCAAATGGCAACAGCAGTTTTCAGAGTGAGTACACACTCTACACACAGTCTTTTAATTACTGCTATTTAAAAGCATCAATTAGCATAAGAACAACATTGCAATATTAGGTGCTACAGTGGTGGGGCTTTTCTCCTGGAAAACGAGAACTGCTACCAGCAACCTTTTGTCTTTAGTCTAAATAAATAAACTCAGAATCAAGTAAATTCATAATTTGCATGACAGTGGACTAAGAAAAAAAAAACAACCAAACAAACAAACCCCCCAAAACCAAACAACAACAACAAATCAATCACTCTCTCAGGATTAAGTAGCTCTTCAAGTTGACCAAGGTTGCTTACCTTTGAGAATAAACTATTTTCTAAAGGAGTCAATCTCAAAGACTTTGAACAAGCAAGTTGCTTTCAACTTAATGAAAGCAAGGTTTACGTTTTATTGGATTTGTGTTTGCTGTCTAATGTGGTAACAATGAAGCATAGCTAAACATTTGAATGAAATTAAATAGAAGGCATCTTTCATTTGCAGAAAGTCAACCCAAGTGCAATTTTGCTTTGAGGCAGAGGTATAATGTGGAGTGGACGCCCTCAGAAAGGCTCTTTAAAAGTTTAATATTACGTTGGTTTTTGTTAACTGTAAGCTTCTACTTTTCAGCTTCTGGGTTATTCTTTTTTGAATGTATGACACAAAAATCCCTGGGAGTGACAGTATTTCCCCACTGCCAGAATTCTTCCAAATGTTTGGAACACTAGAAATACTTCTGTTGAAAACAGCAAATGCCAAGTGTCAGTGGTACTACAAAGTACATCATATATATCATATCATATTCCCATGATATTCTAAGTCTGCACAGAGATATTTACCTGTGCTTGCTAATATGGACCCACGTAAATTAAAACCCCATACCCTAAACCAGTCATTTCATGGTTGACAAAATTTCAGTTTATAAAACAGGGGTTTTTTCATCTATTTGTAAACTTGAAGTCACATTACAGCATCTTCCTTCTTCTCTTGAACCTTCTGCAGGTGACAGTACAAACACAGAATATTCCACCTATTTTTCTCACCAGCCATCATGCACTGCTGTGTATCCAATGCTAAAACAAGCATTTTCGAGTAGCACTGTAGTTATCAACTGGACCTTTTCCCCCATTTTAAAAGAAGCCATAAACATTTACTTGGAAACTTAAACTTGCACACAATTCACACACACAGTAGCTCTAATGTTAGTGAAGCAACCTTCTCCTACAAAAAATATTTTTTGAGTTTATATAACACATACTTAAGATATTCAAATTCCTCTTGAAAATGGAGTTGAGCAAACCAGCAGACAATTTACTTGGGTAAACAGAGCCTGCATTCCACACAGGCATTGCACATGGTCTCACATGCACACACAGACTGCCGACCTCCTGTCTGAAACACTGAGGCTCGGGTTGTTTGATTTGGTTAGGACACTGTGGGGTGATGCCAGCAGGAAACTGATAAAGAGACTTTAACTTGAAGGTGAACAAGTAAATAGCCCCATAATGATTCCATATTTATTTAACAGCAGAGGTACTTTTACTGGCCAGGCACTGTCTTCAGAGAAATCCTTAGAGGGTTTCTAAACCTTGCTCAATTCATCAGTCTTTATCATCCTAACAAAACCATATTTGATTCATCTCAGATTTTAACCAGGCCAAATCTGATTCATTCACAAACAGCTGGTGCTTCCATGCTTTTCCATTTTCTTTCAATGATCATATGTCCTGGTGGGAATAATGTCTCAGCCAGATTTCAGGGATAAGTAAAATCTTTCTCTCGTACATGCATATTCAACACTTGTATTTCTGTGTGAAAATAGTACTTGGATTCATGCACATCAAATTTCTCAGACTTTGAACTCAGCTATTTTCTAGAATTTATGCTAATGGTCTGTAGATGCTGGCAAAGCCTCATTACTGTCCAGCCCATCTCCAGCCTACTCTAGTAAAAATCCAAACAATGTACTCTGTCCAGTTGTCATAAGCATACAAGGATGGAACAAGGAATCAGAAAATGGGAACAGACTTTAATCTCTGGGGGAGGAAAATTACCATCCTCTTATGTACTTGCACTACAGATTGACCAAGGATGAACAAAAGCCTCTATATTGTAAAATAGTACAAATAATAAAAGTGATCTCTATGTCTGCTTTCAGTTTAGAATTATTGTAATTATGGAATCTAGAAGAGCAAAAATCTTTTGTTTGAGGAAGCCATGACTTGTTCTACAAGAGAACAGTGAAAAGCCATTCCAGCCAGCCAGACTCTGCCTTCTCTAGTGCTGTAATTGAGTGCTAACACCCTTAACCCAGGTCTGCAAGGCAAATGGTCCTTAGCCATCAATGTGATTTGGAATGATGGATTTTTAAATATCCACCGTTGTGAGCAACTAAGGCTTTAATCTATATTAACAAGTCGTTTGGTGCAATCAATTGTTGCAGCAGCTAGTAGCTGAGGTTTCTGCATGTGCACTGTATGTGTATGTACTTGCCATGTCTTATTCTGGGATGCATTCAGCCTTGTACCCTGCTACCATCCCTAAATAAACATCTGGGAAGTACACAAAGGGTCAGTTATTTGTTTGGACTTTTCTTTTATGGGCTGGGATGCATTTTGTGCCCCCATGGAAAGATTTTTCAGAATTTATTTCCTTTGAAAAAAATCTGCTTTACACTTCCAAACACTTTCTGGATGTGGAGCAGTGAGTGGGGTCAAGGTGGCACAAGTCAGAGCAGTCAGGGCAAAACCTGCCGTTGTTCTGAACTAACACTGATGAAGACAAAGACAACTTCTATCCAAGTTTTCTGCCGAGTAAATAGCAGCTAAAAATAGGCAGGAAATATACGTGGGTTTGTCGATCAGAAAAAAAGAGAAGCTGGCAAAGGAGGTACAGCCGTGGGGACACAGCCTCAGCACAGATGCAGGGAGACAGGAGAGCAGTGAGAGCCCTACAGGGGCTGTGAAATGGGCTGCTCTTCTAACAGCTGCTTCCACATGGAACTACTCTGAAGTAACTCCAGATGTATCATGGAAGTTAACTTATTGCATTAAATATAAGTATATGAAACCACAATTCTCTAAAGCACATTTTTGAGAATACCTTTTGAAAATAGCTTTCCAATACATTGTCTCTAAATGGATGAGTTATGTTTAAAAAGCCTGAAGAAAATATTTGCTGTAGTATCAGCCAAACCAGTGTTGCTCCAAAGACTTTTTTTTGTAAATTTAACGTTGAAATCCCAGCTTGACAATTATTTGAAATCCTTTGAAAAGGGTGTTGCTCCTAATTCAGTTCATCTCTATTCATGCTTATGAACATAAATCAGGACTAGGAGAATGAGCACTAGTTCAGTTGTTAATACTTTTTTCACCCTTGATGAACCAATGAGCTTTAACAGGCTACAATCAATTTAAATGTTACTCTATATCTACAGCCAGGTATTTGTCTTCACTTACTTTTTTTTTTTTCTTTTTGAACTAACTAAATCATGTGGATGAATGTTCTTTTAAGATGTCTAAGGATAAATTAACATCAAGGTTTTGAGACCTGTGACAGTGATCCCACATAAGACAACTGAGAAGATATGAAACATACTGGCTCAAAAGAAAGTTTCATTTCTTTACAAGAAATCTTCAAAAACAAATCCTCCCTCAGTTGCTTTCCAGCATGATAGAGTAGATGCCAATTCCAACTTCATCAGCACTGTACCCTGCAAACTCCATCATTATATAGTGCAGCTGTGCTGCAGTTCTCCTCTCTCTTTATTTCCATGTAGTTTAAAGACAAGTATGCAGATAGAGAACTGGTCATGGAAATACCCTCTGATGCTTCTGGTCAGCTTCTAGGTATCACTTTACAGAAGGTATCTGAACCAAACTGACAGTACTGAACAGGAACACTTCAAATATACAGGTTTGCAGGTAGGGTACCTGTGAGGGCATGACACTGCTGGCTGGTTTCCTGCAGAACAGCGTGCTGCAGCGTCCTGACACTGCACAGCAGCCAGGCAGAGCCTCCCTGAGAGAAACAGGAAACTCACAACCAATGCAAGGGCTGAACTAGAAAATATCGCTCTAAATTCTGAATATCGTTAGGCATGAGACACACAAAAATCCCGGCTTAGAACGGGATGGATAGAGGCATTTAGAAAACAGATGCAATAATGGGACTCCACTCCTTTAAATTTAATTCCTGTATGTTTCAAAGGCTGACAACTCTGGAGATTTTTCTTTTTTTTTTCTTCTTTTGCTGGTAGTGCTTACAATTGTTACTAGGTTTTGTACATAAGAATAAATTAAAAATTGCAGCTCCTCAATGCATACAGATGGAAAAGCAGTAAATTTATGCTACAATCCCTAACAAGGGATAGGGATCCCTGTCCTCCAGGCAGTGGTAAACTTCCCCCAGGAAAGCATTACTCTATTTCACATCTACAAAAGCCTGTTCAGTCCAGCCTGAGAATTTGTCTATTTTCACATGCCCTGCTCATAAGGGACAGCTGCCAGGATGTAGTTTGCATGAGGTTAATGGATCAGACTTTGACTTTACATTTTTGTGTCCAAGAGTAAGTCAATAAAGCAGCAGGTCACTCAGCTTTGAAAGATGGTGGCCAAAAATGACTTGAATTGCACTACCAGTGTTCACACAAAATCACATTCCATTTTTGCTCAAATGTTGATACACCAGCTTGTATAAAGCGACCAAATCAACATCTTTCATGCCCATCCATCTGGATCCATTTCCAAAGGCTCCATAAGGTGAAAAATCATGACAGAGCTTCTTGTTATGATCAGTCAAGACACTTTTTCAGGAAAGAGTTCTGTGATGATTTTATATGTTTTTCAGAGGTTTTACTGTATAGCAATGACTATAACTCACTTGTTTGCAAATGCCTTCTCTGTTGCTAATCAGTTTAGTCATTAACGCTCCTAATTTCAAGTGTTGTCACCATGAATTCCAAATATTTGAGCAAGCAGTATAATAGTGCTATGCTGCAAGATCATGCTGCACTGTTCACTATACAAGCAATAACCCCAAATGGACTGGATTCTTACTATTATTTTATTTGCAATATTCCACTGTTACGTTATTCAACTTCATAATTCATTTTGATAATTGGCAGTGCAAAAGCTGAAGGGCAAATCTGATTTCAGCACAGAACAGAAATAGCAGTGTGGTAATTACACCAGACATTAGGCATATTTATAATGTCTACTGGTGGTAGTTCAGACTAAGATCACTTCTGTCCTTTGGAATGACCCACACAACATAATTCTGAGTTCATGTGCAAGATGAAATTATGTTTATTTTATACTACTATTTCAAAATATAATAAATGAATAGTGCACTAAGTTAATGCATCCTGGTACCCATTTGGGCACATCTGTAGCATGTGCTGTTCCCCCAGTTCTCGCGGGGCTTTGTGTCTCTGTAACAAATGTGTACATATTCATGTACCTCCCTCTTCTGCTCTAAGGTCACATTGGCAGGGCACTGCTGCTTTCTGGCACTTATCCCCTTGCTCAGTGGGTGGTATTCTTGGTGTAATAATTATAAATTGAACATGATATTTTTTCCAGTCAGATAACAAGGTGGATGCCATTGCTCTGAGCAGATGTAAGATTTCTAGCCCTCCCTTCTCTATCCCAGCTACCAATTCTGGCCAGGAATCATGGCAGCCTGTCCTTTTTTATGTGCTCAGAAAGCACTCCAGCTGAAAACAGCATCATGGCAATGAAAATTTAATACCTGCCTACACCTGAAAGCAGACAAGCCAAACACCTCAGGAGACCGGCTGGGCCTTCTGGCTTCACGTGCCAGCGACACATTTTCCTCTGGGTGCTCCTACAGAGGCTCTCTAGGGCTGTGTTTAACACCACAGTGCTCCATGGCTGCATTACATCAGTGATTTCCCTTTTCCAAGCCTGCCCTGCACCTCTGTTTTTTGGGAGGGATGAGGAGAGTGGTGTGTTCAGGATGGTTCACTCCCTGAAGAGCTGAGCCCTCGGGCACCATCCACAAGGCACCTCCTGCAGCACTGGGAACTGCAGTGAGGGACAAACTCCATGGAAAGGCAGCAGAAAGGGATCATAAGAAGAGCTTAGTGCAAAAACATCCCATGAAATTCCTTTCCCTATTTCTTTCTTTGGCCCAATACAAATTACCCAGCCAGCTCCAGGGCAGGCCAAGAGAACTAATTCCCTGAAATTGGCTAGTGTATTGTTGGAAAGGACTCAAATTATGTCTTTTCTCACTGTTAGAAAAGCTGGCAGGTATCAAGAGGAACAACTTCTAGAAGTCCCAGAAGTCCTCCTTTCTCATAGGGAATGTGAGAGTAAAATCCTGAAGTTTCCTGGAAGATAACTATGTAGAATTGGGTGCTAAGAGGTGCAGCCTGTTCCAGCTGCCATAAATTGTTGATTTGTCCCATTCTTAGGTATTTCACTACAGCCCTAAACTCTGCCCTCTGTTTTCCTTGATTATGAAAAGTGTGCAACTTTGTAGAGTTTTGTCTACTAGATGAAAAATAAAGGATTCAAAAGATTAAAATTGGTTGGAATTCCTTACTTTGCATTGAACCTAGAGAGTACCAGTTATAGTGAAAAACATTTTAATGACTGAATTAGAAACTGTTTTGTATCAGAAGAGTCCCAATTTGCAAGGCTTGCCTAAGTTTATAGCTTGGCAAGTAACACACACATTTTGCTGTTCATTGGGGAAATGTGTCCCCTGAGAGTGGGGATGTATCCATTGCTTAGTCCCAATGCTCCTTACTGAGCCCTCTTTCTTGCTTGGAAAGGGACTACAGTGGGAAGCTTGGGAGAGGAAAATCTGTGCAGAATTGTAATTAGAACAAGAAATTAACTGTCCATTTCCTGTAACTCTGACCTACTGAACTGTATGTTAAAGGACTGTCCATTTGAAGAACCTGTACATACTGAAAAATCAGTTTATGATTCCCTTGTTTTGGTCCCATCTCTTTTTCCCTCTCCCAGCCCCAATAATATGAAGGCAGAAGAAAAGGCCCCTGCCCTGTCTGCTGCCTGACTTCACATGTGATGGAAGAGCACACAGATGTGTACTGTGCCAGGGAATTCATACTCTACCCATCATCAAGACCTACAGCCTGCAGAAAGTGCAATCCCCTTGCCTTCTAGTGCTAAGTGTACTTGTGACAAGCAAAACCCCCCAGAAACTGAGCAGAGACATAATCCCCAACCATCTGAAAGCTAACTTGACAGGGCCATCAAGTTTTCTAGAATAGAAACTCCAAACAAAACTAGGACTAAGGCACACATCAAACCACAGTGCTAAAGGAGACACGGAGGGAGGCTGATATGACTTAGATGAAGTTTTTTATATAATTGAGTTAATTCTGTCTCAGATTTACACAATCAAGCCAACTCACTTCATATGAATTCATTAATGACAAAGGTTACAGATAAACTTGTCTTGATCAGCTACTGATTTTATTTCTTTCTGTTAACACTATTGTTTGGGTAAAACAAACCAACAAAGGGCCTCTACATGTGATCAAATGTTTTTGTGTGAGCTAAGCAATAGCACAGATTAGGACAAACTGAAGGCAGGAATTGATTACCTTTAACAGCTCTAGCCAGTTAACAAAAGACAGGGTGCCTTCAGCTGTGATCTGCTGATTTACAGTTACAAGTACCACCTGAAATATCCATGTACTCACTAAAACACACAGAAAGAGATAATTCAACAAGCCATTGTGTAAAGTCTGCCTGTCCTGAGATTGTTGAAAATCCATAAAACACAATTATGAAGCTACCAACGATAATTGGGTTNGAACCACCACAAAAAAAAAAAAAAAAAAAAAAAAAAAAGGAAAAAAAAAAAAGAAGAAAAAAAGTGGATTTAGTGCTGGCAAAGATGCCAAATTGACAAGCTATCACTGTCCTGGCAGCCAGAGCACAAACAGGTGGATGTAGCTGGAACACACTTGCCCAGTGACAGCTCAGAGTGAACCTGGCACCACACCAGTTCTAAGGGCTGGCAAATCAGGGAAGTGAAAACCATCATCTTAAATCTCTTGACTCCCACCAAATAATCCAAGAGAACAAGAAAGGTTAACAAAGTAAAATATGTTACAGAATGTAACAAAGTAAAGTATGCTACAGTCCCTCAGAATGATGCCAGTGCTGAAATAATCACTTATCCTTCCTAAGGCAAGTCAGGAAGGGGGCAACCAACTCTGTCCAGCACCCACAGAATGTTTGTGTTAATAAGACCCTCTGTCTGAAATCACCCTCCCCTTATTGCCTCAGGAAAAGGCCAATACCAATGAATCCACAGAGACTTTATCAAACCAAGACAGGAGTTTTTGGGCATCTACCTCCCTGATTGTTAGTTTTAAATATCACCTGTCTGTGCTTGATACTGTACAGAATTGACCCAAGATGAAACTCTTCCTTTAATTCTAAGCTAGACATGGTGCTCTCAAAACGTGATTCACCTAGAAATCATATGCTGTGCAAGGAAATAGAAATCTACATGTGGAAAGGAATTTATTGCATGAAACGAAACACTTACCAACTAGGTAGTTATTTAAATGCCTTAGGGAGGAAAAAGAGGAGTCAAAATAGTTTTATAATGATTTGGAGAAAAGAAGTTGGTCAAAATCTTCCTTTCCTGTTTACCTTCAAGGCATGCTGCATCTGTTTGGTGTGGCTGCAGGACAGGTTGCTTTGAGATAATGAATTAGCTGAGGGTGTTTAAGTTCTGATAAATGTTTCAGTTAATATCTATCTGGGCACTCTGTCTCCTGGACAAGTGCCTAAATGTCAAGTTCCGTGCAGTAAAACTTCTGATATTTTATGTTAGCTAAAAATGTATAACTAGCACATAATTTGCAAAGTGACGTTTAAGAGAGACTTTAGAAACTATTTTTGTACCATACTTCCCTCTCTGGTCTTCTTTTTAAAGCAGATGTTGGATTTATTACATATGCACAGCTCAAGGGCCACACGCAGGCCCACTGCACAGGAGCAACGTGGTCTCAGCAGATGTGAATTGCTGAGCAGGGGAGAGATTGGTGAAATCTAGAGAAGCATGGAGGCACAGTAAGCACAAGAATGAGCAAAACAGGTGCACAAATGCCCCCCCCAAATTGTGTAAGGTCAGATGCTGTTGCATACTCAAGCATTTGACTGAAGGAGCAGCCTGCTCTTGTACCGGAGTCCCAGCAAGAGAAGAGATAAAAATATTAAAAATATATGGAAAGTAGAAAAGTACATTTGTCCCTCTCAAGTATGGATGGCCATTAGCAAAATTCTTTGCTGTATTTGCCCCAGCTGCTGCTGAAACACTGACAAGGTATTGCAGAAATAGATTCCTGCACAATCCCTAAACTCCAGACTCTCCTAGTTTAGATATGTTACCAAGTCTTCCATACCTCAAGAGCAGCACAGCTGCTTTCTCTTTCCCAATACACAACTTAGTGAGACATGAGCTGTGTATGTGTGCATATACAGAATTTTGTTTATATGTAAATGCCTGAAAAAACCTGGAACTACAACTAGTGACACGCAGAACTGTGATGAAAAAGTAGCTGCTTCTGAAAAGTGGGTTTTGATGAATTTTGTATGATCTCTTTAAAGATTCTCTAATGCATATTTCAAAAGAAGTTTCAATACTGTAAGTTTCAGATCAGCTCGTAACTGGTAATTCAGATTTTTCCAAGCCTATTCTCCTGCGGTATCCACTTTCCAAACTGAGATTTAAATGTGTAGTAGTTCTGAATGAAATCACAGGCTGAATATTAGATTACAGCATATAAAACATCACAAAATCCTTTGTTAATGCTAAATTAAAACCTCAGCTAAGGCAAACTTACTAAAAGTATCTGGATGTACCAGAATTAGAGGCCTTTTGTGCTTAGCAGTTTTCTTGTATGACTTGTTTCTAGTGCCTCTGTACAAAGAATGATCAAACATTACCAATGACTTTAGCTCCTGAGATAGGCACAAACTGCAAAGAAATACATGATTTTTAAATCAGATTATTTCTTATGAAAATAATCCTAGACAATAAATAACTACAAAATTTAGCTATTGTATGGGTGTGTAGACTTTAACCTCAAAATAGTTACTGGATATTTTAGAGAATTTAATATTGTTAGGTAAGCTCGAGACATTTTACTCATGTCAAACTCTGTGCTCATAGCTCAGTTTTTCCCTTCCTCAGCTCCCAGTGCTGTGAATTCCCTGTTGCTCCACAAGCTGGAATCAACTCCCTTCACCCCGATATGAAAAGTGCAGTTTGCTGCTCCTCCTGCTCCCCCTGACCCAAGGGAGCAGGGCTGCAAGGCTGGCTCAGCTGCCTGCACAGTTTGAGCTTCTGCTTGTTCCCTCGGGATGGGGACAGGACCCCTCTGGGGAGGCACTTGGGGCAATCCAGGTGGATATTCCAGGATAAAGCACAGCTTTGCCTCTGCCTGCCCACACCAGGACACAGCCACAGTGCATCTGCTCGCTGCACAAAGCTCAGGTTCCTACTTCCAGAAGCCCTTAGTTCTCACTCAGGCACCAAAACAAATTTTTCAGGGGGAGCTGAACTCCCTGGAAAATAGCAGCAAATGAAAAAACCTTCCTGGGCATGTTAAAAGCTGTTGTATCACCTGAGTAACTGAAAGTGAAAGGGAAGTTATCAGCACCACTGCCTTTTATCCAAGGTTTGCCATCTTCCAATATGACAGCAAAGTGAACAAATACCAACAAAATGTTCTGGCTAATGCAAAAAATGTAAATTAAAATTCGACATTCTCCTAAGGCCATATTTATTCACATCACACTTTGTTTCACTGTGCCCAAAGCCTCTCTTCTCCCAAGGGCTGGAACACAGAAGCGGCAGCAGTGACACACGGCTGAGGACAAAAGGCACCAGGGTGAACCTTTCCCAAAGTCTGTGTGCAGCAGAGAGCAGATCTGCAGCAGAGCTGCACCCGTGCCCGTTGCTCAGTCCAGACACATGGGAGCCATCAGCTCCGTGTGCTGCATCCCAGGATGAGAGCAGAATAGCCAAGGGAGAGAGAGCTGCAGTGCAGAGAGGAAGCTCAGGTCCAAGAGGATGTGTCTGCTCCAGGGCAGAATCCAAGTGTTTGTTTCTCAGATGCCTAAGAATCATGTCAGTCACTGCAATTATATATTTTAAAAATATGTGATAAGTCTATTTTCTCTGTTCTTTAACAAAATGATGCTATTTGTCAACTATTTTAATTCATGCTTTAATACGCATAAAATCAAGATCACAAGTGAATCATAAATGAATGCAGAAATGTGTTTGTAAACCTTAGTTCCTCTGCCCTGATAATTGCTTAATATCTGGCATTAATGAGGTTTTTTCTAATGCCAGATAACTGATATTTAAACACAATTTGAACATTAACGTGCAGGCATTCATGCAGAGATGGGATTATTTAAACAGGAAGGAATACAGTTTTAAAGACAAAATATTTGCTGTTCCCCTGCAAAGGACAATCTGACTTAATCAAGGTTACATATGTAATACATTTTCATACTAGGTTTTTATAGCTATAGCATATGTATATTCAAAAGGTGAATAATTTTCAATTTAACATTGCAAATTTAATCTGCCCATAGCAGAGCACCCTTAAAACTCTTATAGAAAATTTAATACAGTTAATTTTAAATTACATTTGTTTAGTTTGCCTTCTTAGCTTGTAGGACATGAGTTAGAAAATACTTGCTTTTCAAGATACAAGTGTGTAAATTAAAAATAAAATGCTGTACCTGCTTATATTGGACCTTAATGTATTTTCTTAACCCCTGATTGACTTATGCCGATATTCAAAAATCTCAAACTTTCTTCGTAACTAATAATCAATCTTTTCTGTCCAAATGACAAGCTATTTTCTCATACAGTGCCTGACTGCTGTGGGGCAATGCACTGCTTCGAGGCAACATTAATAAAGACCAAAGGGATGTGTATGGGGCATTGCAAAGGGCTCAGAACAAAGACATTCTTAGCTGGGGCTCCCTGACAAAGGAAAATCGTGACCTTTCCAAATAAGGCTCACAAAAATCATAGTCACAAGAAGAATTGAATTTAATCTCATGCTCTATAGGCCCATTTATTGCAGCAGGCACCATGGCTCATATCACAGGTGTTACATGTAGGAGATAAGAAAAAGAAAGATTAATCAATGGTATTGGACTTATTAAAAAAGAAACAAGAAACCAAATAAGGCGAGTCACTGTAGTTTTATTCTGAATTTACCCTGCTATTTCTAGCAATCAGAAACATTTGTGTAAAAATACATAATGAAGTTGTAAGAGTTTAAACCTTTTGACTTAATCATAGGGCAAAATTGCTAAGGGATTAGCACTGGTCTCTGTGAGAGCAACAGAAAAACCTCTAAAATGCAAGCAACAGAGTGATCAGGCATAGATGGAATCAACAGGAATTTTTATCTTTATTTGGTTTAGACATGGACTTGGCTTTTAGTGCACAGTATTTCAAAGAGAAGTCTCTAATGTTTCTGAAATAGTCTGGAGTCTCAATTTGCCACAGAGCTAAAAGAAATACCTCATCATCCCGAGGGCCCTGATTGTGTCAGATGTGGCACAGGCACTGCCTCAGCCAGGGCTGAGCCCCAGCCACACCAGTCTCCAGTAATAATGCACTGCACATGGTTCTGAGCTCATTCCACTGCAAGATAAGCTACTCTTAAGACTCAAAGCATTTTTTCATGCCACAATATGAACATATTTAATATCTGAAACACTTATTTCTTGTGAAATCATAATACCCAATTGTTACAGCTCTGGGAGTGACTCATTTGAATTTCTTAATTATTGCAAGCAACTTTGTCAACAAAATAACGTTTTGAAGAGATTAACTTTGTTTTTTAAACAATAAAAGCTTTTGTGTCAGCCAGCACCTCCTTAAAGGATTTCATCTGTTTTGCATTACTAAAATGCTGGAACAACTCAATATTCACAGACAAAAATAAAATATTTAAATAATGTGATGACTGTGACTCTGACTTAAATTCCACATTTGCTTTTGAAACTACAATGGCAAGATTTGTTCATTCTGTGAAGTATCCACTAGACTGGTTTTTTTTTTTACTCACTTCATGCACAAACTGCTCAGTGAAAAGCAATAAATTTATATTTGACTGTGGTAGTTTCTTTTGCACACAGATAAGCTACAAAACATTATGTTCCTCTAAAGTACTTTAACAACAAATAAAAATAGGAAATGTAATGTCTTTAATATTACCTCTACCATCATGTTTTCTACATGTAGTTACTGAGATATTCAAGAAAGATAAATGTCTCATGGCTGGTACAGAGACAGCTTTATTTTAATTAACAAAGAGATAAATTTCTGTTTTCAGAAAACAGAATTACGTTTCATCTCTTTCATCACTTCTCTAAGGCAGCCAGGGTTTCTCGACACTGAGGTTTGTTTATCTACTTTCTTCTCTTCCTAGGTATTCAAAGAGCTGAACAGCATCCAGGACCTGCACTCAGCCAAGGGCTGGGGACAGCCTGCCCGGGGACCTGGCACTTCTGGGGACACTGGGTCCAGACACCCACCCTGCACCCATTGGTGCCTTTCCCAACAAAGTCTTCGTTATCTCTTGTGGCCTGGTTGACAGCTCCTTGCTTCTGGACAGGATGCGTGAGTTCATATTTTCTAGGAAAGAGAAGGACTTTGCCTGGTGCTCACATGTTTTCAAAGACACTTTGTGTATTCGCTGAGCACACACCATTGCAGGGATCAAAATTACTCATCTTTTGAAGAGAAAACCAGCAGATTATGACTGCTCTTGAAAAATAAAGAAATCACTCTCATCTGATGGATGAGAGTGATTTTGTATTCCTGTCACAAAAAACAAAATACCAAAAAAACCCAAACCTTCATTTTTTTGGAAGTTGGAAGCACTGAGGATAGACTTGACAGACTGTCATCAATTTGCTCCAGACGTGAAGAAAGAATGCCATAACTATGTCATTATGTTTCTGAAAGAATATCCAAAAAAGTACATTCATGCAACAGAGGAAGAAAGAAGGAAAAACTCATCTATTTTGCCTACCCTCACAGCAGGCTCAAATTGTAACCAACACAGGCACACTTGTTCTAAAATAAAATATCTTCATCTACGTGTCTGGTATTTCATTACACATGTATGAAATACCTGGATATATGCATAGCTAATAGACATATTTCATTAAATGCACACATACACAGCAAAATGCACATATATATAAATACCTGAATAGCCATGAGATCATGGCTTGATATAAAAGGTCAATTTTAAAGCACAGAAATTGAAGGTTCTTAAAAATATAATTGAATAAATAAGAACTAGCTCATAGGATGTGAAAAAAAAAATTCAGCCCATTGTGTAAGGACATAAATAGCATTCTCCTTGCTTTTGACACATTCAGAAATCCATAACTCTACACCAGAAAATTTCAGGCAAATAACCCAACAGATCTGTATCACAGCTGCAGAAAAATCTATTGGTAAATGTTCACGTTTGAACTGGTTACAACAGTTTAGCAAGCGACATTAAATTTTTATTACTGATCATCATTCAGTGCCATTCTAGCTGACCTGTTTGCTTTCACCAAATACCTCACCCGTGGTAATTCTCCAGCTAGTTCCACGTTTACCATATGGACTGGTGCTGCACAGCCCCTTCTACCCCAGCTTGAATATATTGTTAATTGTAATAATACAAAGGTACAGATTTCAAACTGAGACGTTGCATCATCTCACCTGTGCAGTGGAGACCAGAAAAATTCACAGAACAAATGAATGCCCATAAGCAGCAAGTTTGTGGAAAAGGAAACAACAGATCCTTCTCTCTTCCAAACGAACAGGTCCAAACAGGCACAGAAACAACATTTCAAGCTGCTGCTTGAAATGATGCCACCGTGACAGTTGGTCATTATGATTAATCTTGTGAGAAATACTGATTATTATTAAATACATGTACATATCCATGCATTCACACAACAGCAAGAGTGCCCAGCAAAACACGGCAGCACCATTATAAGAGTTTGCATCCATTCTCATCTCTATTCCACTCTCCCTTTTCTCAGAAATGGCACCACAGTTAGGGGAATGATACTTGAAACTATTAAAAAATTTCCTGCATCCCTAACTGAGGAATGTTCTCTGGGGAAAAAAAAATGTTATTCATTGCCAAAATACTAAAATCTACCAGTGACTTAAATATAACACAGGAGCCCTAGTGCTCTTAAAGGCCTGTTTATTACTGTCATTAAGGCCTGGAAATTGCCAGCTTATCTGTAGCTCACTGGGCTCAGTGCTCTGGCAACCAGACCACAAGGTTTCAGTTCAGACCACGTTCATTCTGCAAGGAGAATGGTTGTGCCTGGTGATTAAACCTCTAGTCATTGCCACAGAAATACAAGGAAAAAAGGTCAAAGATGCACTGTCCTATTAAAGTGACTTCCAAATTTTTCTATTTTTATGAATCCTCATTTAAAAGCAAACCTGTTCCGTTTACTGTGCTGTGAAGCCCTTTTCAGCTGATTGGTATGTTATGAAACAACTGTCAATGTGTGGACAATTGTTTTGTGTGATGATATTCACTAGGCTCTGACACTCCTATTTGGGTAGGATTTATATCTGATAGACAAAACTAAAATCAGTCTAGCTTGCAGATGGTTAAATAACTGAATTTATAAAGCTGACTGAGCAAAATGCCTCTCTTCAGAGTTTTCACTTTTAAATCTTGTTACTGCTCATTGGTGAGGATTTGCAAACTCTGTGCCTGTCAAGCTTCCTGATCAGTGATAGCTTTGAAACTGAGCTAAAGCAGCATGGAGAAAAAGCCAAAACTGGATTTAGTCTCATTTCAACAACCATTTTAAACCTGTTCTCACTCAAAGAAATAAAAGTTATGATATTTTCATGCTTTCAGTTTACTGCATATCTTTAGCAATAACCTCTGCCTGAAAAATAAAAAAAACTCCAAAGTGAGTACAGAAGGAAAATGTCCTGGTTTTTTTCCCTTTTAATTTGCAGGGATTGTTTTGGGACCATGTTTTCACCGACAATCAAGAGTGCTGAATCACATACCTGAATTTGGGGAATAATTACATGCATGATTTTCTATAGCATGGCCAGCCCTAAAATTTGCTGGTTTCACAGCAAACTGTTTAGACAGGCATTACAGTTTGATTCACCTCTCTCTTTCTCTCTCTCCTCACACTGCCAGAGTTACTGAGCATGTCCCTCACACAACCGTTATTACAAAGCCACTTTACAGAATTAAATCTAACATCATCAATTCCAAGATAAAACGTATGGGAGGATGTGAGTGACTAAATATACATGTTCGACTGTGTGCAATCAGCACATTTTGCAGAAGTGATAATTAGGATGAAGAACATTACCTCAGAGAACACCACCTTATCCTTACATTTGAGAGATAAAGAAAAGAAAGTTTTTGGGCGAAGAGCAGGGTTTTTAGGGTACAGCATTACTTGCATACCTTAATGAAACAAGAGGATTCTTCAATATGAGAAATGTCTTATGATACAACTTTACATTGAAAGAAATACTATAAAGCTGTTATTTTTCTCAGCTAAAAATTTACTTCTATTTCCCCCGTTCTCTCAAAGAAGTGATGGAGATTTATCTTCAACTATAGGCTCATCCTCCTTCGGGGGTACTGGCGGAAGGGTGAGCATTTTGCTTTTCTTTGAAGTGCAAGCACACACTGGAGATGAAAGCAACTGCATTATTGTCTTTGATGTTTTTGATACTGAATTTCTCGTTTGATTTTTCTTTGTAGACATTTGGAAAGTAGATTTACTTCCTCAATCAACCTTACCCTAAATCCTCAATAGGTACTTATCCCCTTAAATATCTGAAATTGATATCACTATATTTAAAAGTTGGAGTTCGGAATACTTTAATAAATGCAATAAATTCTAAAATATGCCTCAACCTCTTTATTTGTACCGAGTCCTTAATTGCACTGTGTGCTGTATAAAGAGAAGAAGCAAAGGAAATCCTTATAACTTGCGTGAGGCACCACAAAGACAACACACTTGAAGCAAAAAATCCTTATGCCGAGCAACCCTTTATGCACTGCTCTTAATATTATCACTAGTGTTCTCATTAGACAAAATTTTTTAAAAAGCCAAAAAAAGACAAAAGCCAAAAAAAAAAAAAAAAAAGCCAAAAAGCAACCCCCAAAAGCTGTTCTTTCCAGCAGTCAAGATTTAAAAGCTAAATCCTTCAAAATTATATTTTGAAGTGAACGGTGGGTTCCTCAGGATGGGGTGACAGGAATAGCATGGAACAAAGGGCAGCTGTAGGGAAACAGACAGCAGATGGGATAAGGATCCATATGGAATGATCATTTAAAGAGAAGTTGCCTGACTTGCATGTATGTCTGATTAGCTCTTTTAAAAATCACCGTGTTACACTTTGGGAGCCAGGTATAAAAAGCCACGGGAGGTGTTGGTGGTATAATAATCAAGCACAGTAGTCTCAGCTTTGTTTCCCATAGGTATATTCTATTTTACATACCTTTGGAAAGGAAATTGAATTTAAAAACAGAGTAGTTATTGTTTCTTTCAAAAGGTATTTCATTTTTGCCTTGTATGTGATTGTATCATAACAGAAGTGGCTGAAATCTTCCATATGATTTAGTATCTCCTAGTTCAATTTAATGTTGGGCAGATACATTCTTCCAGACAGAAAATATGTATCCACCTGCAATCACAGCTGGCTGAGAAAGGCCTGCCAAGACAGTTGGCATCATCACTTTTGCTCTTCCTTCAGAACAGAGTATACTCAGTATACAGTGTACTCAGTAAGCAGGAGAACAGTTAATCTCCAGTGTGCTTTACCTTACTGACTTAAATCTGAAGGTGCAGAGAGGCACATCACTCAAAGAGCAGTGGGAAAAATAAAAAATAATATTAAAGGAAGGTGAAAATACAAGCAGAGCCGTGGCAAGAGCTGGCAAACAGATTTTTTGTTATGAAATACCATTCAGAATTGTTTAGTTACTTCTAAGTAGCAAGGCCAGGGCTGCATGACTTTTACAAGCTCTTAGGACAACTGGGAAGCAACATGAAATTGAGGATGTTTTCATCTTTTATGATAGGGTGTCTTCAAATTACAGATGTCTCAAGTCAAACTCTGCCTCTCTGGTATGAGGCAGAGGCACTTGGCTAGACAAAGAAACTGATACTTCATCTTTAGAATGGAAAATATTACCACAGGGAACTGCCAAGCCCCAGTATTTTGTTGAAAGATCTGGTCCTTCCTTTCTAAACTGCATGGGCCTTCTTCAGCCTCACTAACAGCTATGTTAGCTCCTTACAAAGAAAGTTCATTGTATCTGACAGTATTTACAGGCAGTTCCCACATCTGCATTGTGCTTAGTTTGGTTATGGCACATAAAGATGACATAATTTCTTGTCTCTTTGCACACCTTGCTCCTGTCAAGCAGGTGTAATTCAAGATGGGTTAATGTCAAAATCTCAACATTACAATCTGCCTACACCAATTTCCTCTCAGTGGCTCCATAAATTTCAGTCAGCAGTGGTCTCAGTCTGGATCAGACACATTTGAAGTTCACCACCAGTAAAAATGCCAGACATCCTCATCCCAAAACTTCAACCACCTCTGAGCGCTGACTTGCCCCAAACCCAAACTCACTTCCCTGACAGGGCAGCAGGGAATAAACAGCCTCCCCTGGGGAGCTGCAGCTCCTTTTCACAGCAGCACAGCCTTTCTCAATCAGCTACTCACACACAGCGTACCTGGGCAAACTCTTCAAATAGTTTTGGACATAATGGAGGAATTGTTGGTAATCCCAGAGTACCTGCACACAGGAAACTCTGTGATCCCTTCCCCAGTGCAGGAATCCTGTGCCAGACTGCATGAGGAACTAGCAGCAATTCCTTTCTACTGAATAGCAGCTTACCCAGTGAATTAATAGTTTGTCATCCTGGACCAAATGGAGATAAAGTAGAAGCTAGTTTTTAAACACAACTAGATAGATGTGTCGAGAGGAAAATACTACCAAAGGAATTGAGACAAGACAAGAAGCCTACCACAATTTATCGAGTGGAATAAGAGTACAATTACTGAATGTGCTTTGCTGTAGCACCAGAAGCAGGATGCAAACGTAAAGCACATCTGCTGCTCCACCCCATGAACACTTGTGTGCAGCAGGACATTCAGCACTGCCACTCAAGGTGCTGCACTCTGCAACTGAGCTTGGAGATGGCACAAAGCTTTCTCTGCCATGTTTTGGGTTCTCAGGTACCATAGGTTTGGATCAGCAAGAAGGAAGGTCAAACTGGTGCTCTTACCACATACAGCTTTCCTACCTCTTCGGGCAGGTAAACCAATTATCCAGCCTGCACTACATTTCTAACTTCATTTAGCAGCAAGAACTAAGGAGAGATGCTAGTTTCATGTGACATGTTGAAATCCTCTTCTCTGGTTCAGTCCATAGGACCAAGATGATGCTAAACCTTATTGACATAATTCACTTCCTTTCCAGGGTCAAACGTAAAATGATGTGGCTTTTCTGAGGAGCTGTCCCTTGAATGTTCTCACACAAAACATATATAAAAGATTCCTAGAAAAACCAGTGTAAGATATGTAGTTTACAGGACAATTTTTTTCCTGCATATTTATAGAAAATGAGTGCAGTTTGCTTCTTGATCTTTTTATTCTTAAAAACTGCAGCATTTCAGATTGCAGTTGTACATACACATACCTAAGACAATAGATATGCAATTATTGGCCATTCCAAGAAGGAAAATGGGATAAATTAAGACACCCTTTTCTGGAGACAAAACTTCCTCTTCTACCCTGAATCTGCCCATAGAAATATATACCTGCCATTTCTGGACCTATTTCTAAACCATCATGTTGCAAACACACAGCCATATGAATATTTTTCCAGCTTTCCCTGCATATACAAATTATAAGAATGGTTCCTACCATTTCTCATTACACATTCAGCAACCAAAGAACTTTCTTAATTCTCGATACTTCACCCTGCATTCTACTCTAAACTGGGTGAACCTTTGAACTCTGTAATTAATATTACTAATTTTTGCTAAGAAATTGTTTGATCTCTGACTGCAAGTCACTACATTAGTTAACTCTCTGACTTTACATGAAGTCTGCTCTTTTTAAGGTAAAAGGGTGTAGGATAAAAACTTTAAAATCATACAGAACATAGGCATTTCCTACCCAGATAAAAAACATCACATCCTGAACTTCTGTATTTTCACTGGTGATGACAGAGGATGTAGTTGACATTGAGTCTGTAAACTAGATTTAGCACATTTCTTCTCTCCAATAATTTGTGTTCTTCATTGGTGTCAGGACAAAGATATCATCCATTCAACACAGGCACCACTGGCTAAGCTGGAGCACGGGAGGGAAACATTCTATTTCCAGCGTCAGGAGGGGCTGAAGATGTTGCAGCAAACATTGTCCTTGCTATCTCACTCCTGCCAATCATTAGAGCTGCTATCCAGCAGAACCAAAGATGTGAGTGCAACACCTCTTCATCTATCAGACAGACTGCAGCCTCAGATGGTGAGGGAGCTGTTGCAGCTCCCTGGGCTGACTCTGCACTGCAAAGGGCTGGAGAACACCTCCATCAGCACAGCCCTCAGAGCCCTTATGGGAGAGTTGTTATTAGGCTGGTGGGAATTAATGTACTGGACAGGTGCAGAAGAAAACATTATGTTTGCAAACAAAGGTTTCCATTCATTTCTTAAAGAATGAGCAGGCAACTCCCACTTTCTAAATGGAACATTCACCACAATGACAAGACACAGAGTGCCCACGCTGATTGAAAATGGTAACCCACCGTGTTTAAAAACAGCCTTAAAAACCCCAAACAAACCCGCGAGGTATAGCAGTACGGTGCAAAATCACATCACACTAACTTTTATTCTATATTAGAGGTGCTATGCTTTAAAAGCTGAGCAGCAATTAATTAAGAAAACTGCAACCTGAACCTCTGAGACATATGGACCACTCCAGTATTCTGCTCAGCCTCCCAACGAGGACTGATTACAAACTCATTTCAGTTACTATTTTCTGACAGTTACTGAAGAAAATAGAACTGCGTGACAATTTTTTTTCTAAGGCATGAAATAGTAAACAAAGTATGTTACATGACATAGTAAATTAATGTTATTAGTGAAGGCAATCTGCCAAAATCTGGCAGAAACAGTTGACAAAGTAGATCACAGAACAGTTGGGGTTGCAAGGGACCTCTGAAGATCATCTGGAGTCCAACTGACCTGCTAAATACACATGTAAAAACACAACTGAATAAACAGTGATAGTAAAAAAATTAAAAAGGCAACCAAAGGAGAATAAAAGAAGCTCCTTTTGTAACTTCTATAAGAAAATATTTTTAATAAGGAACAATTAGTTAATGCCCTGGAGAGCAGTATATGTATGCTATCTGACAAATGGGTTAATGGTATTCCCCTAGCTGACAAAAAACTGCTTTCTATGTGTCTGACTATTCCCCCTGCCTTTCCCTCGCCCCTCTTTAATCCGGATAGAGCATGTCAAGTTCTTGATTCTTTATGGACTAATTAAAACTCTTGGTTTGGTGCAGACCTGAAAATAACAGTCTGGCTCAGATTTTCTTCCTAATTAAAATCTACGTTTAGAATAAAGGGGTTTTCTCGTACTTTTGTTCTTCTATTCAGACCAAATTGCCTTGCTATGCAGCTTGTAGAGATTTAAATTTCTTTATGATTTTTTCTATTATTTTTGTAAAAAAGAAAAATGTGTAGAAAAGGTAAGAAAATTTCACATTTCATTTTTTTTCTTTCTTATTGTTCAACCTTGAGACAATACAAGAGCTGTCTTGGTTTCTTTGAAAAATCATGACTTGAATGTAAGAGAGCTCAACTGTCCTTAGTTTGAAAACAAAGATCCCTAATTGAAAAGAAGCTGAATATCCATTATTGATAAGTAGTATTTATTTCATTAGTTTAGTTTCTTCTTTGACAAAACTTAAATGTGTTTTCTACAATAAAGCTGTCAGAGGGCATGAACAAACTTCTAAAAGCTTCTTGAAGCAACAAACCAATCTGATGTGGTGAAAATATTTAAGCCATTTTACTAAGACAGAGAAAAAACCCCACAATGAACAAAAGAATTCTTACAGAGCTGCCTGTCTGCAGATTTGTTAAGCTCCGTGAGTTTTCTGTTAAAACCATTAGCCAAACAAAATTGGTTCTGACTGTGGAGGTCCTGGTTTTTCCAGCTTATCCCAGAAAAGTCTCCTGTCTTTCAAAAGCACCAGAGAGTGGAAGCAGAAGCAACCATGGCTCGTGGCAGGAGCCTGAAAGACTCCCAAGGCAGAGGAAGGAGCTCAAAGAATATGAGTGACAGAGAGGCAAAATGAGAGAGCTACATCTGGAGGACAGGTCAGAGAACCAACGCCACCAAGTCCCACAAGAACACAGGGAAAGAGTCTCAGTGTTTCCATGCCTGGATAACAAGGCTGGGTCACTCTGCCTGTTCCTTGCTGTTTGCCAAAGAACGTCACCAACAGTCACCAACAGCCACGGAACCACAGCAGCATTCCAGTACCACTTGGGACACACCCCCTGAATTCCAAGTTTGGGAATGCTGTTGGTGCCACTTAGCACTTCCATGATCCCCTTTCCTGCAGGAATTACCCAGGAACTCAGTCATTGCCTCAGAACAACCACCCACCCCCATTCACAACCCTCTCTCCCAGGTCTCCAAGTCCTGGCCAGCCCCATGCCAGGCCACAGGGACACGCAGTTGTCACTTTAAGGCAGGGCACCATTTGACTACTTACTACAGTTACTCTCCAGCCCGTTACTGACTACACTCTAAACCTTTCCATGGGATTCAGAGACATTTGTGGAGTGATGTCGACACGTAAAGGGACAGAAATAATCTTTCTTCTTCAAACAGTGCTTGTGCTTGCCATCAAACAATAAATAGAAAGCTGAACAAGTCCTCTAAATAGGTAATGAGTAACTCGCACTGGCCTTTAGTAAGCTGGCATTAAACACTATCATTACAATTGGAATTGAATAAAAGCGATTAATAGAATTTATTAGTTTCTGTGGGGTTTTTTTTAGAGATATGAAAATTAGAAGTTAACACAATTGTTCATTATGAACAAATCACAAACTATCATGCATTGATATTTTACAGCTACTTTGAAATAAATGAAGCAGCTTAACATTAAGAAACACCTCTACAATAAAGTATTTATTTTTAATCCATTAAACCAGGCTATTTCCTTTTAACATTTGGGTGCCTTAGCAATATTTACACTTGCATTCTGCAGGAACTTCCTCTCTAGCATATCTGAATAGATTTAATTTCTTCAGCTGCTGGACAATTATAAGATCCTTTTTCACCACACTAAATAAACAAACAAACAATCTCTTCCCCCTGTAAGTCCTGGATAATTGCCAGCGGAGGTGTTAACACACGAGCAGCCAGGCAAGTGGCTTTTCCAGTGGGACAGACACTTGCCTTGCCACTCCAAGTCACACAAGAGTGACACTCTTTTCCATTCGCCAGAAGACTGCTCGTCTCTGTGTTCCACAACCTCTTCCCCTGTAACACGCAGGTTATTTCAAGCAGTTGAAGAGGAGCTGGCTTGCACTAAACCAGATCTTTGTACTCAAACAGATTAGCGAGAACAAACAGGAACAGCTCTGCTGTCAACTGTCAGAGAGTGATAACTGTGCCGTGTGGGAAAGGTTGCTTCAGCCTGTCCTGGGAAAGGAGACCTGTCCACAGAGTGACGTGCTCAGAAAGGAACACAGTTCTCTGAGGAAATTTTCCTTTTTCTGGAAGAATGATGGATATGTACAAAGGTACTTGAAGAGTTAATACCAGCAGCCCTAACTGCACCCGGTAGATGAGGAGTTAGTTAATATAGGGGTTTGTCTATTTTTAAAATTCCTTTTCTTGGTGAGAGATTTCTTAAACAGCTGATTTTCAGCATTTTAAAAACAATTACCTTTTTTTTTTAAAGTAAATATAGTTTTAGCTGAACGAAATATTTCTTAAAAATTAATTTCTGGCTCAGTTATTGCTCAGGTTTTTTCTGCCTTTCTAGACCCCCTATCCTTGCCTGTGCTGCAGAGTGACAGTGTGGGAACCAGCTTAATCTCAGCTCCATGGAGGAGAAGCAAAGCAGAGTTGGAAATAAATGAAATTTCTAGCTGTGCCAGAGGTGGGCTGGCCCACTCATGCTTATCATACAAATAAAATTTTGCTTGGACTAAAAGACAGACAGCAAAGATGAAAGTAGAGAGAGATTAAAAAAAAAAAAGAGTCCATGAAGAGGAATGTGCTGAGATACTGGCAGTGGAGCCATACCCAAAGCATCCTGCAGCATGCAAGCCCAGCTCACCCAGGAACTGTGAGAAAGGGAATAATCTCCACAAATGCAGTGACTGGCAAAAGATCAAACTTCTCTGTGAAGAAACTCTGCCTTCAAGGTGCAGAACAGGAATGGGGTGAGAAACCAAAGCTACAGGTCATCTGAAATATCATAGGAGCTCTTCTCACGATAATGATAGGATGATTTTCCATACATCTCACAGGAGCTCAGCTTGCACTGAATCAGCTGCCATAGCCAAACATCATCATTTCAGTTGCAGTTTCTTGTCTGAACCCGGTATTTAGACAAACTTTGGGGAAGCTCTGAGCCTTCACAAATGATAGAGGGAAAAGTGGGGTGTCCAGCTCCTTTTTCTGCCTGACTCACGAGATGGGTGCCTGCCTTCTGCCCCCCTGCTGACCTCCTGATTGAAGGGGATGCCTGTTCTGGGAGCAGAGAGGAACAGGTACTGCAGTCTGGCTCACTGCAGCTCCAGGTCCGGCCCAGATAGGGGAGTGTGATGAAAATACAGGGGTGGGAACGATGGAGGTGCCCAAAAACTAAGATTTAATAGTGAAAATACCAAACACAGAAACCACAGCATCTGAGGGGCAGCATCCAACGACTTGGGGATGTGGAGAACGTAACAATAGATAGGGATATCTTGAGGGCAAGGGTCCAATCCTGAACGTGGGGTAGGAGCATGACCTCGTGTGTAATGGATCCCAAACTGACTGAGAACCAGAACTGGACACATGGCCTGCTATGGAATGATTCTGTCAGCATACCAATGGCCAGGGTTACACTCTTCCCACCATAACCTAACCAGACATCTCCTTTCAGTACCCTGCTTCCCATGCTCTCAGGTTGAAGTCCCCTGCATAATCCACTGAGGCTAAACCAGCACTCATCTCAGCCAGTTTGGTAGCCACAAAAGGATGCCCTGAGTCAGGAACCTCTGCCTGCCCAGAGCACCCACATGGACACGTGGCCTTACCTAAAGCCACCTACTGGCACGTGACCGCCTCACCTCTCTGCACATTCAAGTTTACACCAAAATCACTTGAAAGTCCTGTTATAAGCATAAGGTACTACAAAAAAGAGAGGCTGAGTCCTGGATTTGGTCCCAGAGAATCTACTCACCCTAACAGTCAAACCACTCAGCTTCACATGAGTGTTCCAACTATTTAATCTTCTGGTGTATGTCAATGTATGAAGTAGAAATAAATATTTTTTCTCCACAGCACTGATTTGGCTGTTGGAAAATCAGCTTCTACTAATATGACATAAACCTGATTCATTAAACGTCTTTACCAGTCAATTTCAAGAACCCCTTTTCAAGTGATTTGAAAGTAAGTAAACTTTTCTTTGGCAGAGTTTGTTTCCGTAAGTCCAAAACACTAAAAAAAAAAAAAAAGAATTGCATTCACAGACCTTAAGAAGAGTTTTCCAACTGTGAAGTCAAGTACTTTTGATTAAAATGGTATCTGGAGCAAAGTTAAATAATACTTCTGGGGTTAAATACTGCAGTTACTAAGCAGAGCGACCAGGAAAAAAGCCAAGTTTGGCTGATTTCCCCAAATGCATCACTCTGACCATCTGTGAGAGAGGTAATGTTCTCTTAAGAGAAGAAACAATTATCGAAAAATAGGTTGTGGGATTGTCTTGATACTTATTTTGCTGTTGTTCTATTAACTCTTCATTTATAGTCTCCCCAAAGCACAAAAAACCCCTGATGAACCTGAACACTGCTGGTTCTGTTAATCCATGGAATTTTTTCTGATGTGAGCACGCACACAGGGCAATAGGTGAAGCTCCTCTAAGAGATCATGGTTCCATGTTGTGCATCTTTTTACCCCACAGTGTTTTGTCAGCTTTGTAACCAGAGCCCTGGTTGCAAGTTTTTTACCGGCAGAGAAGTGCACACCCATCGATATTATCCATGTCCACGTGCATAGCCATGCGTGCCTGCAGCTGCCTCATTTGTGCAAACTGAAAAAGGAAATTCTCCTTCCGAAAAAACCCTCTAAACCCGAGGGGCTGCTGATTGTCTGTCTGCAAACCTGGGCTTGCATCCCCTGGAAGCTGCTGCAGAAAGCAGAAGTGTCCATTGTGCTGTTATTATGGTATCTAGAAAGGCTGATTTCAGTTACTCTTTGCATTGTTTCTGGGGTCATAAATCACTGATCCTGAATGGCAGAGGCTTATTACTTCCCAACTGCTCTCATCTGCTGGGGTGCCCACGGGGACACGTCACATCCCTAAAGCGGGCCTCATTTGCAAGGATCACTGAATAGACTTCTAGCTGGCCTTGCTGCTGAGCACAGAGCTGTGGAAATACACCATTGGGGCTCCATTCCCTCACAAGTCATTCAATCATTAACGCAAAAAAGATGTTAAAAGAATCTTGAGTAAATCACACCATCTTTTTGCTTCCCAGCTCAGATCTGAGCTTCCTGCTGCATTTGATCTCATTAATGCAGCATTTTCAGGGGCAAGCCAGAAATAATTTTCTAAGATTTTTTCCAAAAAAGTCCAAAAAGTGGTGGCTTTAAAAATTCTCAAAGCTGCACAAGCTTATCTGTCTCCACTCAGGCACATTTCTGTTGCCCTTTAGCACCACACACAATGTTATGATTAGTTTATCTCTCTACACATACTACAGCACAGTTACTCTAAAATAACTTTAGAAAAAAGAGAACATATTCAAATATATGTTTGCTATGATGCAGAATGCTACAAAGAGAGCAAGGACTAGAGAATTAAGCACATGAATCTGAGCATTATTTCTCATGCAGACAGCAGAAGATACAATTGCGTGGCCTGAGGCTCAAATATTATTGTCCTCTGAGATATAGACATTAAAAGTAATTGTCAGGAAAATTGTTCTTCATCAATTACTTAAAATACATTGGAGTTGAACACTTGCTATTTCTTCTAGGGAAACTACAAAGGGAAAGACATTTGTAAAGCATCTTTGCTTTTTCCTGCTCTTGTTCAGGGTTTGGGGGTTTTTTGGATACGCATTGGTAAATTACAATTTGAGCACTGACTTTTTGTTAGATTATTTTCAAATACAATATTCATTTTCCCTTTATCTGTATCTCTGTGTTGCACTACAAATGATCACAAATAACTAACATTATTCACGGATTAGATGCAAAAATATAATTTAAGGATAGTCCATAATTACAAAAAATTACTGTGTTGAAGTTTTGACACTCATCATGTTGGAATTCCACCAGGTGGACTCTGAACCATGAATTCCCCAAATTTTCATTATTGTGGGTGGGAAGGCTTCTCAGCTATGATGTAGTCACTAATCACTGAATTCATTGATAGGAGTTAGTTATAATGACCGCAGGGAAATGAGATTAACTTGTTGGATGTATATAAGAGTACTCTCAAAACTCTGGTTAAGTATCTTCTTTATGATACATGCCCTGAATGAAATGGAAGATATTTAATTCCCTTTACCCACTGCAATCTTTTCCTTTTATTACCAGTTATTTACACATATCCCTAACTGCCAAGAACTCTGAGAAAATCACTTGGACGTTTAGAACTAAAAGAGAGTTTGGGAATAACAAATAACTTTCAACTAGGGACAGGTCAATTAATTTGTTTTGAAGAAAAAAACAACCTCCCACTGAAATTTGAAATTGAATCAGGTAATGTCCTGGATTCAAAGTTTATATTAAGTCAGGCAAAAATAAAGAAAGAAAAAAGGGTTTTACTCATACTGAAAAACCCACTTTCTTTCCTTCTTTGGGCACACTTGAACTGCAGTCTCTTGAGACGCTTGCCTGACCCAAAGCCGAACAACTGCCAAGACAGTGACACAGAACAGCGTGGATAAAAGGGATTGAACATAAAAAGACTGACTCAAAACAACCATGAAATGGAAGCATTTTTGCTTTTACTGTCATAAAATAACTCTTATTTCATAAAGCATCTCAAGAGATGGTGACAGGAAAGGGAAGCAGGGCAGAGCTTACATGGATTTGTGCCCCCACCTCCCCAGCAGTCAAGAGAAGCACAGGTGGTGGCAGTGCCCGACACAGCAGTGACTTGAGGAGTTATAACTGCCAAGACTTCAGCAAAACCAAAGTGAAAGCAATTAAGTGAAACTTCCAGGTTAAAAAAACCCTGGACCTCCCATTTCCCTCCCCTGCCAGGTTCCTGTAGAATTAAAGTGTTGGGGTTTTTTTTCCTGCCTTCCTTCCCTCCTCTGAAATTCAGGGTAGTCTGCAGATACAAAATTACTATTTATTATACTTTTAATTTACTATGATACAATTTTTGAGGAAGCTGTTAGAGAAAGCTTCTCTGTAACCTAAAATACATTGTCCCAGAAAGCTTTGCTCACAAGCACAGATTCCGTTATTATTTCTAGTTTGTGCTACCTCTGATTTTGCCTAGTGCATCTAAATTTCATTCCAGTTCCACTAGAGTATATTGTCTTCCATACATTACACCTATAATGAGGCTATGTAGGACTGTATAAAGCTCTTTTGATGAGAACTAGAATGCAATAGATTAGTTGATCTTCTCACAGTTTTTACCCATTTCTTTATTTGCATAGTTTTACCCAGTAAATTTGAGCTGTTATCAATATTTTTACTATGAACTTGCAATAAAAATCTGTTAGCTTCTTTGAACACATTTTGTAATATTTTCTTCTTGTATTTATTCTGCAAATTCATAAGCTGTATGTTTCCCTCTGCAGTGGCATGAAGCTGGCATTTTTAACCAGAGTGGGATTAAATTTTCTGTGTGATCATAAAGCATGAAAGCTTTACCACACAAGACAGTCCCCTGTGACCCCAGATACAGAAATGGAATAACTTTAAGCATGCTCTTCCCAAGAATCCTCTCTCTGCTCCCCTTCAGGTGCCTTCTCTTTTAGATTTATTAATAATGCCAACTACTTTACACCTTGCTGGATCATTATTTGGTTCTCTGAATGTTGATGATGTTGCAAAGGTAACAGAAAAAAATCAAAGCAACCCTAAAAATTCAGAAGTTTGATTTGAACCACTGTAGGCATAACAAAAGCAGCTTTAAAGTCAGATCACAGTGATGAGGAGTTTCTTTAGAAGAAGAGAAACATTAACCTTTTATTATTTCTCTAAGTACTCAACTCATACAAAAAGTATGCAAAAGTCTAAATATTTTCCCATCTACATTTCTATCACTATTTCTCAGTACCTAATATCTCAGTTTTATTTTATCTTTTAAATCAGAGGTACCAAGCTACTTTTGCCATCTTCTGAATCCCAGACATAGAATTTATGCCCCACCTTACCATCTCATTTCATTAATTACAAGCTAAACTAACTATGGTCCCAATGCTCTTGCAACACCCACTGTGCTCCAGACATCCAGTTCTCTTGGAACTCTCCCATCTTCCCTAATTATTTTGTTGCCATGATGCTGAGGGAAGGTAAAACTTCGTTGCTTCTCAACTCTAACATGACAATGCCGTGTTAGACATGGAGAGTATTCAGCCCAGCATTTGAGGAGGATCACCAGAAAAAAAGAGTAGACAATTAAGACACTGATGTTTTTTGCAAAAACCTGGAATTCCAATTATTGTAAAATAATAACTAATTCTGATTTGTGAGAGGAAAAAAAAGACAAGCAGCATATCCTACCTGCAGCTCTTTCGGCCTCACCAGTCTAAAAAGGTACAGAATCTCAGCATGGAAAAATAAGACTACAAAAGAGCAAAGTCCTGCCTTTTCCACAGCCACCCTCCTGTTCCACCATCACCTGTCTCCTACTGCCTTAGTGACATTCTTAGACAAGGAACAGAAGTGCATGGCATTGCACACCACAGTCTTGATATGCTGCACTTAACACTTACTACTAAAAACACAGTTGGGCAGCACAAAGGGTGACAACTCCTTTTTTGGTGAAACACCACAAATATTTCGTTTTTACAAGTGGAGGGAAGGAAGGAGGGATAGGAAACACTATTGACTGTTTCTGTGGTTCTTCAACAATTAAAAACTTCCCATGAAAACTTGCACAAGCGTTAGTAATAATAGACTAAGCACATCCAATATTCTTGGCACAGCAGATTTTGATTATATGCAGAACTTGGAGAAAATGTGTTATGACCACGTGATCCATGTGGTGTGTGTGATGATGAGCTGTAGTTTGTGTGGATTCCTGGGTTATTTTTGCTTCATATTTTCTCCACGTGAGAAAGGGCTATTTGAAATTATTATCTGCACATATGGAGTTCATACAAAATTTAAGAGAAAAATAAGTGAAAAAAAAATAGAAAGAAATTAGGCCCCAAACATTGGTAAGGATCTCAATAAGCAGTCTACCAATCAAATCAAGTAACAGAAGCTTTAGGGGTGCTAAGTAATTAAGCATGAGACTGCAATAATCTTTTTCTTGTTTCTGGTGTATTCTCAGGGTGTGCTCTCTGGGTGCCTGCAGAACTTCCCAGCGGTGTTCTCCTGAGAGCAGCAGAGTCCTACTCAGGCAGGCAGAGTTTCAGGTGCCCACCTGCCCCCTCCCTGCCCAGTGCTGCCCTGGGACAGGCACTCCCCCACCAGAATGGAGTGGGCAGGCACAGACCAAGCCACAAATGAGCACAAGAGAAGTTAAAGGGGAGAGAGCTACTGAAAGATAAACACATGATAATTATTTTATTGCCTCCATCCTGTCAGAACACATTCGGTTTTATATATCCATAAAGCAGACTTCTGCCCTCAGAACAGCTCTGTTGTGAGAGATTAGTATCTGTCAACTAAATTTCAAAGTGTGCTGTGGTTTAAGCTGGCAGGCAGACAGAGCACCACAGAGCCATTCACTCCCTTCCCGCAGTGAGAAGGGGGAGAGAATCAGAAAAAAGGCACAACTTGAGGCTCAAGATAAAGACAGTTTAATAGGACAGAAGAGGAAGGGAAAACAGTAATAATGATAGGAGAATATACAGACCAAATGATGCACATGGGATTGCTCACCACCCTCTGAGCGATGCCCTGATCAGTGTCACCACCCCTGGCCAGCTCTCCCCGGTTTGATTGCTCAGCAGGACACTGTGGAAGATGTCTGGAGCATCCCTGGGGTGGGCAGAGGGCAGCTGTCCCTGCTGTGTCCCCCCTGTGCTGCTCCGTGGCAGGGCAGCAGAGGCAGAGCAGTCCCTGCCTGTGCAAGCACTGGCCAGCAGCAGCTTCAACACCCCTGGGCCATCAGTGTGATCCTCCCAGGAGATCCAGAGCCACCAGCAGGGAAATGAACACCAACCCAGCCGAGCAGAACAGACAACCAATAGACAATAGACCTTGTTCTGAAATAATTACAAATCAATTACTATCAGTTTTTAAAAGACCAGATACAAACAATGATAAGCCCAGAGGCTTTAAGCCACTTGTTTACCACAGCCACAAGATCTCAGAGAAGCAAGTCCAACATCTCTGTAAGAACATGACAACAGATAAGAACATCCATTCTGGATTACTTTTCCCCTTGTTTTAATTGTCACTTTAATGCAAATACTCCACAAATCAACCAGTGTACTGAATTATCAGTGTGATTATATATTCAAATATTTGACATTTACATTAATTGGAGATAATGAAGAAAATATTTTTGTTGTTCATTGGATGAGACTAAATGGGCTGGAAATGCAAATGAATAAAACATCATTACAACATCCACTGTACACCTGTTCACAGCTCTATTAAGAGCTTGATATTTTTATTAGGTGCATGCACAGCAGTACAAGGACAAATGACCATTTTCACACTCACAGGATAGAAGTGAGCACCCAGAGCTCTGTGTGGGGTCGCTTAAAGCACAGAGCTCTGACAAGTGCTTAACTAGACCCAAAATGCCTCCACTTAGTCTTGGCTTCTAATTTTATAAATTATTTACAGTTTAGTAGGTGCAAAGCTAGTGGAAAATGCCTTTTCTGGCAGCTTGATTGACAGGATAATTATACTGTTTTTAGCACTGTTATGCAGAATCATAATGCTATTAAAAAGTATGAATGTTATGAGCTTTTAACTTTGACAAGGTCATTCTGAAGCCTACCAAACAGATGTCATGAAAAGCCCCTGCTGTCCTTAGCCAGGTCCTGTAAGTACTGCTGCACCTTTCCAGTTGTATTTTAGTAAGACTAAATATTTTGGGGGGTATAAATTTCAAGATTGAACTGTTAAAATGAAAACAATCAGAATAAGCAACACAGATATTTATTTTTCTCATTAGCATTATATCTTTTGAGGAAGTGCCTAGAAACACTAGCAACAGGTTACATTCCTCTGAGTGAAGCTCTGTATTTCAGTCAATTAATGCCTTGCAGGAATTTCTATTGTCTTTCAGCTGCAAAACAGCACAGCTTAATAGAAATGAGACAGCCCTGCAGAATTTATATTTTAAAAGACATTTGATCTATGGTTTATGAGGATTCCTGATTATTACAGACTTTAGTGAGAGAGATGAGTGCGTACACTCAGCTGAGTTAAATCACACTGCAGCCTTGTGCCCGTGTCTTTATTCATCCCTGTTGCCGTTCACCCCTGCCAGCTACAACCTTGATGAGCATTTAAACACTCAGAAGATTGGTTAAGATATTGAATAAGAAGGTGTAACAAATCTGGCCAAAGTTAGTGTCACCTGAGGCCCAAACCACTCTGCTATGAAGCAATAGTGTATACATAACACTCTGGGAGCCAACACATCTTTTGAAGAACAGGTTGAACTCACTTTTGAGGCTACTGAGAAGTGAATAGTTTTAAGTTACATGTCTATAAAGACAGGGTTCCAATACTGGAATGAAGATGTTATAAAAGCATAAAGAACAAGGGCAAGGTCTCAGAGCATGGTAAGGAAAATGGCTGCAGATATGAGGTGACCATACATAATGCATTTCCATGCTTACTTCACATGGCAACTTCTGCTCATGCAGCAGTCCAGGAGATGGCAACAACGAAGTCCATACACTGCTGTCCTTTTTGCATGATTCTGGTTCTGTGCCCACAAACATAACTGCAGTAACATCTGATTAAAAGCAAATACTCTGCACAGAAACTTACTGCTCTAATGAATGACCAAAAGAGAAGGAGCCTCTCAAAGCACCAAACTGTGCTGGAGCAACCAGGGTCACTCTTTATTTGTCCATGGGCATTATTGTTCAGTTCTTTCTCTTTGTTAAGAAAGATTATAATTTCCTATCCTGACTGATGCTTTCACAGAACCTTGGTATCTGCTCTCAGGTTGTTAGTTTCCTTCTCTTTTTTTATTCCTCCCCTTCTCTTGCTCCTTTACATATCTACCCACAAGCATTATAGATAAAACCATGTTCATAATAAAGCCTCTAAAAGAATATCATGTCAAGAGCGTTAGTGAAAAAGAGAAACAAATAGATTCCACTTTAGGATATCTTATTATGTCCAAACAGTTCTTCCTATCTGCTTCTTCTCATCAACCTAAGCACTATTTTATCTTCCAGAAACACTGCAGGCAAAGTACATGAAGGAATGAATACCCAAGTGATATGGGTAGAAATCAGTTATCAATTTGGGCTTCCCTCTTGTTACAGACAAGGAGCTGTCTATAGCAGGCTCGAATGAATGATGGCTCAGCAGTGCTTCTCTTAAACCATCTCCTACAAGGTAAGATTTTAAAAAGTGACCTCTTCTGTTATCAGGTAGGCAGAAAAGCCCTATTTCTACTCTGCTGTGACAGGAGATCCCACATCTCAGTCTCCTACTGCAGTCTGTTAAAGGTAAATATGACAGTTCACATGGAGGCTTCCAAAACTGTTCCATAACAGTTTGGCTTCCTCTGCTTTGACAGAGGAGCCAACTCCAGTACTAAACACAGAAGAAATCTCACATAGCAAATACTCTGAGCCTATACAGAGTATTTTTAGGTAGAAAAATATTTTTGAAAATAGTTGTGATAAATGCAGAAGGAACAATATATGGGGGAGAAATATTATTTCTCATCTTGAAAGCAAACAAGGAAGGCAATGTGCCTAATACCAATACATTAGAATAAATGCTACTTGCTATAGTAAGTAAATGATTGTAAATATATTGAGAATAACCATGAAGAAGAAAGATGCATACTATACTATACTATATATATACACACACACACACTATGTTGTTGTTATTAAATATTTTAAGGCAGTCTTGAATAAAAACCCTGGTCAGCCCTTTGTCTTTGAAATTCTCAACAGCAGATCAAAGTCTTCTTTACTTGAAAGAGTATACACCCTTCATTAGGAATACACAGTTTAGTGATTAATTTAGTGCACTGGAGGAAGGATAAGTTTTCTTCCAACATGGTGCATCTTTAGAGATCTTTCCAGCAAATGCCAGAAAAATGTAAAACTGCAATGATTTTATTTCTGAGCTGAAGTTTAATCTCAAAGAGAATTTGCACAAGCTGTTCTTTATTGGTGCACCTACATCACACTACTAGTAGCACACCCATGAACTAAACCTGACTAAAAATAAAGGATGCAGGAAACTCAAAATTCTTAAATTTTTTTCCTTCATTATTTATCGTATAATAACCTTTTATTCTCCATGCAAGATGTAGGTCAAAATAAGGGTACCAAAATCCCCCAACTTTTAAATTTGCCATATTTTATACAGTAGAAAAACCCCTCCCATTTCCATCTGCCTGACTTCTGAGGCAATGTCTTAAATCTCATCCAAACTGAGAAGCCGGCCTTATTTTCCCTTCAGTATAAGTTGCTTTTAGCTGAGAGAAAACGAATCCTGTGTATCACAATGGAGCTGAAGGTCAGGAGGTTATTCAGCTTGCTGTGGCGAGGAGTGTTGATCTAAATCACAACTGCCTGCTCAGCACTGCTCACACAACAGGAGGAAGTGGAAGGGAGGTTGCACAAAGCCAGTATCAGGTTACTTCTGTCTCAGCCTTTGATATAATTTTTCCTATCCCTACAGCTTTGTTTCCTTTATGATTTTAATGAACTGAACTGCCAAGGGAAGAATAAATAAAGAATGCTAAGGAAGGGCTTAGGTGTCTGCCAGCAGGTATATGGAGGACATCACCTTATTACAAACAAGACTCTAACTGAAAATGCCTTCCTGAGGCATTCTAATTCTCTAGCTAACACAACATTTTAGTCCACAATCAATTAATCTGGTAAACATCATTAGGGAAGGGAGTGACTGTGCTCTTCTCCTCACCCAAAGCCTCTTGGTGCTTTTCTCCCTTGTGGTGCAAGTGCTCTTGTAGCCACACAGTGAGGCAGGAAAAGTATCCAGCCAAAAATCACAGCAGCAGCAAGCAGTTCTGTTTGGGCTGGATCAGTTCACAGACTTGGGTTGTCACGTGGCTGCGTGTGAATTTCTGTAGCACAAACACAGGGTGGGAACATATGGCCTGCAGAGGATCCTGCTGAGCTGAACTGATAATGGGATGGAGTGAGGTACCTCTCCTGACACAGGCACAGCTTAGGAGCTGGGCATCCTTTCACTGGTCTGGAGTGAAGGCAAGGGCAACACAATCGCTCTTGCAGTTAACTCCTTTTAACAAAATAAACCACTCCCACCCTCTTCCCAAGCTGTCAAACAAGTCAGTATGACTACATCAAAACCATAAATAGGAGTGGTGAGCATTGCTGTAATCTGGAAAGCAGAAGGTCCCGAGGGGGAGCCTGCACTGAGGGACAGCAGTGTCCTAACGCTGCTCCTAAAGGTCAGCAGCCTCGAGGCACCACCAACCATCCACCAGGTGGGAATGGCTGTTTTTTGGCACATTTGCTATCAATGGCTGTCCTGAAGTTTCACCTCTGAGGTAAGATGGGATAATTTACCTGTGGAGTAGCAGACAGATCCTGAGCCATCTATTTGTACTATTTAACAGAGCAATAGTAGAATAATTTTGAATGAACTGTGGCCTAAATTGAGAAAGGAGGAAAAAGGTCATTAAACAGAATGAAAATCTCCTAATTTGATCCATTTGCTGACAACAAACACAGATTGGGCAAAGTACCAGACAACTGTAACAGAACTAGCAAGGTTAATGGAGCTGCTGCTATAACATATTGTAGATCTCGTAGTGTCAGTGGCGATAGTGGTAATGGTGTAAACACAGTTTGTTTTCCATCTGGTGTGTGGTATATGCCCTTGATAAAAGGGTGCTGCATTATGCATTTCTGTTCTCCTAAATTTATTTACTCCTAAAAATGTATAATGATTTTAATAGCCATATACAAAGACAGAACTTCTGCTTAAAAAAAAAAAAGTTATAAAAGATTTCCCTAATGAGGTTAAGGACAACATTAAATCAAAAATATTGTCATAATAACTATGGGATTTTTTTTCCCCCTTCAAAAAAAACAGTTCAAACAGTTTCTCCAGATTCAAAGTAGTTGATGTGGATGCTGCATAAGACTGGAATGGAATATAATAATAATATTTTAAATTTGAATTCATCCTGAAGACTTTACAAATTGTGTAATACACAGTTTTGAAGCTATTAATCAAAACTATAAAAGATCTATGTTCCAAAGCAAATTAAAATCAATGGAAAGTCTTATCTTCATTGCAAGTGACTTTGGATCAAGTCTTGAGAGATCACTAATGTGCAAATAAAGTACCTTTCAGTGGCACTTCATGGGAACATGCAATAGTTGTGAATCTCAGATTCAACTTCCTCCTGTACTCTTAGGGATACCCACTGCTGAGCACATACTTTTACTTCTCTTAATCAATGGTTTTAACTAATATTCTTGTTGAAGCCTTAATCTGAAGTTGTCGCTGTTGGACACAAAAAAAGACGAAAGATTCTAAGGTTTTCAGAAGGCAAAGAGCAAGGCAGCTCTGCCCGTCAGGCTTTATTCTACTTTTATAAAACGTTCTGACCAGACTTAACGTGGTTGGTGAACAGGAACGACACCTCCCCAAACCCATTGGTCAAACCAGAGAAAACAGCTAAAATGTTTTGTGGACTAAGAGCCAAACACTACCTGGAGATTGTTTTGAGAACAGGATAGTTGTTTGCCCGGATTTGTTTTGAGAAAGAAGCTTTCTTGATAAATTTCTCCTTGGGAGAAAATTAGCAGGCTAAAATCTCTCAGGCCCAGAAATATTAGGCCCACATGATGTATAATTCAATCAATTATAATTCAATCAATTAATTCATCAAAATATTTACCAGAGCAAATGTGGAGCCGTGAAGGTTCCTGTTTGAATGGTGCAGGGTACCTGTGGCTACGATGTGTTACGGACCGTGAGGGCCGACGTGTCACGGGACGGTGAGGGCCGCCGTGTCACGGGACCGTGAGGGGCGCCGGGTGGCGGGCGCGTGAGGGCCGACGTGTCACGGGACGGTGAGGGCCGCCGTGTCACGGGACCGTGAGGGGCGCCGGGTGGCGGGCGCGTGAGGGCCGACGTGTCACGGGCCCGTGAGGGCCGACGCGTCACGGGACCGTGAGGGCTGTGTGCAGGAGACAGGAGTGCAGGCAGACAGAATGTAAGGCAGCCTGAGGGAGGTAACACATTGTCTAGAGAAATTCTGTGTATTGCTGGAGTAAGCTGGTTAGAGGGAATACACCAAAAGGGAGGGAAATTGCATGCAAATGGCCCTATGCAGGCATTAAAGAATTGTGAAAAGAACTTGGGAGATTGTGAGCAGGCCAAGGAGAGAGGCCTGCCTGAGGGGGATTATCGACACTTGAGAGAGATGGGGAAGGCTGACTGGTGATCAGAATCCAAATTTACTGTGACCTACATGTGCTTGTACACCATTCTAGGAAGGAGAGTAATTTTTTACTACAACAATTAGGTTAAACATCACACAAACAAACTTACACATTTTGTAACATCTCTTGCTTGCAGAAGTTGATTCAATCTTCTTTCCTGTCGCCACACTTGATCCAATCTCAAAGCTCTGTTTGCTCGTGCCAAGGCATCTTGGTTATCAAAGTGACGGTGCTCATTAAATGCACAGTATTTTCTGGCTGTGGGCAGGGGCTGGGCTGCCCAGGAAGGCAGGGCACGGTGGTTTGCCATTCCCCCACGATCCAGTCTGTGACCCTGGATGTCTGAAATGGCATCTTGTGCCTTGGGCCCTGATGCCAGCACGGGCACTGGATGTCACTGGGCACTTACAGCTCAGTGAGTTACTCGTGGCTGCTCTGCATCTTGAAATCACCACCAGCAATGACGAACCAAAAAGGCTGAAATTTGCTGTACAAGTGTCTGATTGAAGGCTACCCTCTACAGCAGCACTGAGTACACAGCTCATGGAAACTTCTGTCCAGGCACCGAGCTCCAAGAATTAGTTTGGATCTTACCTTTCAGAGCAAACAATTAGATTGACAGTGTGGAGATTAATTCTTTCCAATATAAACTAGGAATTGCAGCCTATGTCACCTCAAAAGTCGCAGTACAGAATCATAACGGATGTAGTTTAAATGCTGACGTATAAATTGAGTTTTAACAGCTGATTTTTCACACTAAAAGAGTCACAACACAATTCTATCCACTTTTTACACACTGACATAATGAAAGACAAACTGTTTGTATTATTAAACATTCTCTTCTAAGAAAAAGACAATTGTTTGGTTTTCTTTGTTTCCAAAATAGAGATTTGGCAATAACTTGCTTTTTTCAGAAAAATGGAACCTGGATCTCCCCATCCCTTCCAAGCATTTTGTTATGTAGTAGTAGTAAAAATCCTATATTTTCCAATTTAGCATTTTACATTTCCCTTCTTTTAGCCCCCTTAGGGAAACAGAACTGAAAGAAAAACAAGTTTCAGAAAGTGAACATCAGTCTTACTAGCCTACTTTTCCCAGCAGAGTAGGTGAAAGATACAAGTGTGAAATGACATATATATAAAATAAGTGAGCACAGTTGGAAAGAAAGGGAAAGTTAAAATAGAAAGAACTAACGTTACATTCTCAAATACCCATATTGAATTGTCAAAAAAAGTGAAAACAGATTGAATTAAACTGGAGATGAAACATGTTTGTATTCTCTAGACTTTCTGAGATTGCACTAACAGAACAAGAAAGAAGTTTTAAAAAATTCAGTTCCATTTGACTACACTTCCTTGGTTTTGTTCAGGTTTTTCAAATTTTCAAATAAAACCTAGTTGGCTGTTTAATACATTTCTTGCCAGACACAAAGTATTAGCACTGTTTTGAAAAAGCTTGTGAGAGAAGAATTCTTTTGAGAGAAACCATGTCCTTAACAGGAGAATCTGGATCCTGAGTCCAAACTCTAAAGTAACATTTACATTTTTAAGGAATATGCTATATAGGCTTATTTAGCTGTCAGACTGAGCTTGCCAATATTTGTTCCTCATTTTCAAAACAAAAGAAATTCAAAATATTCCATTTTGGCTGTTAGACCTAATGTAAAAAGTGATTTTCTACTGAGAGGCTGGAATAGGAAGTGAATTTCTCAACAATATGCTACTCAATATTGCTGAAAACAAGAATCCCCACACCCCCTTTCTATAAAAATTATTTCGATTATAGAAGATCGTATGGATGAAAATACAGTGTCCAAATGATAGCATAGTTTCAGCCAAGCTATTTCCAAGGAAATCACACTGTTAATCCCAGAGAGCCAGCAGATGTACAGAAGACATGCTTGGGTTATATGGACACCAAATTCTGGCTGTTGCTATGCAGTGGTTACCCTACAAGTGCCAGAAGTCACCAGTGATGATCAGGAGGATATGGCACTGGAGCTATTTAAGCAACTGAGAGAAATACACTCATTGGGATAGGTTACTGTTCACACACACAATATGCATTAGCTTTTGACCTGATGAGCCTGCAGTCTCAAATAGTTAAGACAGAAAGCATAAAGGAGAAGATGTATTATTAGCACACAGCAAAATGACACTCGCTCAGTTACAGGACCCTGACAAGCACAGGAGACAAACCCGTGTTACCTGAATTCATTAGTCCTTTTACTTATCATGTTTCTCTAAACATATGATTACACTAAATTACTCCACTGTTCTCTAACTCCTTGTCATGATGAGCTATCATGCCCTTGTCGTGCAGGATGTGGTTGGCTAGGATATCATCCTTTCTCCTAAAGCCAATTTTCCTTTCTGTCTTTCATCCCCCACTCTGGCAAAACACAGAAAATATATCTTCTAGCAGTATGTGCAAATACAGCTACTGGAAAAAATTTCCTGATACGACAGAATTATTTTGTTTAAGTTGAGAATGAATAGTAAGTTGTTTCAATTACAACTGTCAAATATTCCTGTGGATTTAAAGCCTCTAAATCTGAAGTTTATAAGCTTGACCATTAGTTGAAAACTGGAAATGATTTTTCCATTCATTTATTACTGTGCTGCAGGACATCACACAATGTAACCATTCTACCCACATTCATCACAAGGGTTACCTGGGAGGTGGGTTGCACATTTAATTTCAATTTAGGTTTAATTTTATACCTTGTTCATGTTACTGTAATACCTATTTTAAGCTGAAATATTCTTTCCATATAGAATTTTATCACCACCATTTTATGAGAACTTGATTGATCAGCATTGTGAATGATTCAGTTGTAAACAACTGTGGATCTTATGTTTAAAAATTCTACATCACAGAACTCCTCAGGAGTTTGCTGGATCTTACCAACTAATTATTAAAATAAATAAATTGTTGATTAGAAATATACACATTTTGCCATCAACTATACTGAAAAAATCTGCAACACAATAAGAGCCATTTACAAAATAGGATTTATATTTAAAAGTTATTGTATTTCTTTTTTCTTCCTTTAATTTTAAATGAAGTCTTTGACTACTCTTTTAGACCACAGTAACTTGTAAGGCAGGTAATTGCTAGAAACTTTAATAATTCCCAGAATGTTTCTTTTTTAGGTTTCTACTGCTCATGAAATGAAGTGATGGCAACTATTTTGTAATATACATGTATATACATTTCTGTTTCCCATGTTAATCTTTGATTCATGGATCAACAGAAGACTTATTTAATGAAAAATCTATTTTAAATAAGAGCTGTCACAAACCTGTTTGACTCATATTTAACCATATTTATTCCTTATGCAGATAATGTCAGGGCTTGATTTTCCAGCAGTCCTAATAATCTTAAAGATAACTCTGAAATTTACTTGCTATCTTTCCTGTGATGACCTTGAAGAACATAAATGGTTCTGCATATTTTCTGGGTTACAAACATTTCCCTGCTAAGCACCAATGTGTAGTTTGTCATCATTGCCTGATGTATTTATTTTTAGGTACACACTTCTTGAAGCTTTGTGCTGCTCATGGATTTCTTCAGACAAAGCATTTGTAGCAACATCACAAAGACAATACTAAATCTCCTTTTATGCAAATGTATTAAAACATAAGTATCAGACATGCAAATGTATTTAAACATAAATATCACACATACAAATGTCCAAAGTGCAAGTAAAATTTGAAATGCTAATAAAGTATCTGAACTGTACCTTTTCCTTTCTGCTTACAAACAGTAAAAGTGAGGATTCCTAGAAACCTCAAGCCACCTTTACGACACTGACTGACTTTGAGAAATGACTGATGGGGTGAAATTGCACCTGAGGAGATCTGCAGCACTTAGTGCCACTCACCAAGGGAGATCACCGTTTAGAACCGTACGTACTGCTGGTTAAAGAGAAAACTAAATTTTATCTTACAGGAAGCTGAATCATAGAAGCTTGTGAACTAACATTTATACCATAATTTTAAATGTGTTCTAAGTCATGGGAAAGTTCTCTGGATTTTGCTGCCTTGAGCATATTCAGAGGCAGCTCCCCTACAGGCTCAAAAAAGTATCCAAAAAGTCCCCAAAAAAGTACCTAAAGCTGCTGTTCCTGTGCTGCTCCCCCTTGCACTGACAATTCCAACTGCAGAACTGCACAGCAACATCACACTCAAACCTGCTCCTCCAGCAAAAGTGTTCTTATGCTTTCTGAAGGACAGGCTTGTCTTGGGAAGAAATAGGGGAGCCACTGGGGGTTTTAGTGGTGTTTTGTTTTCTTCCTCTGGCTGGCTGACTGCACCCTTGCCATTGCCAGTGTAAGTGGGAAGGAGGAATACGGGGTCAGAGGTGAGCAAATCAAAGCTGCCACTCTGACTGCAGCACAGACCCAGAATGGTCCGTGCTGACCTTGAAATGCACCTTAAACCACCCTGGATAAGATATTCATGCATTCCTTTCCATAGTCATTTGTGTTGCTTTTCCTTTTAATTAATTTATGGGTGTGATAGATTGTGCTTTCAAGAGATATCACACTACCACATTAAATTTTGGAATTATTAGAAAAAGAAACTTTAAAAAGGAACAAAAATACAAACTTCAAAGGTTAGGGATAGAACAATAAACGTAGGAAATGTCAGTCCCACACACCTTGGAGTTTCAAACAAGCTCTTTTCCAAAGGTAAAGAAAGGTCATCATGTTCTGACCTCAATAGTTATTTATCTGTTTCCTCACATTCTGGAAGTTTAGATTCTAACCATCAGTGTGTAAAGTGTCCCATTAATTTACTTTTTTCTTACTAGCAAATATTACTTATTGTGTACAAACAGCAATCTATCAAACACTAGGGTGCACCCATCTCACCTTGTATCACCAAGGGTCAAAAAGCTGCTTCTAGGTGATTGGAGAATAACTTTTTTAAGCTTATTCTGCCTACCTGAAAGTAGAGATTTAAAGCCAAATCCGTCCTAACTCAACATTCCCAGAATATTCTGCAATAGAACTGCTTCTTCCATCTGTTGTGGGAATTCAGAGGGGCTGCATCTGCTCCACTTTGTCCAAAGCACTTTACTTGGAACAGAAATGAGCAGCACTCCTCCAATCTGTATGCTGATTCAGAGCAATTAGACAGCACCTAAAGGCAGGTGCAAGAGGTAGGGATTTGCCTGGGAGCCTGGATGTCCACTCTCAAGTCCTGTTACTGGGAGATACTCTTAGTGGGTGACATTTACAAACAAGAAGCTACTGGATCCCTTGGCTGGCAAGGATGTCTTTTGTGCCAGAAGAACATTCATAGTCTCATCCAATAAATTTAAACTGAAAGTGTCCTTAAATTCCATTCCTTTTTTTTAAGTTTCACCCAATAGTTTAGAAAAAATCAATAGTGCTACATCTTCATACTTGTTGATCCCCTTCTAAACCCGTGTATCAAACTCTTACTACTGAGTGCAAGTGGCTCCTTCTGCAAAGGCTGAACCTCATAATCCATTTTGCATCTACACCTAATCTCCACACAGAAAAAATTCCCCAACAAAATACACCAAGAATCCTCATGTCTGTATGGGCACAGAGTGCATCCCAGAGGCTTCATGCTAAGCAGCTGAAATAACTTTTGTGGAACTGCTCAGACCATCAATCCAAGGAAGTATAACCATTCCAAACATGTTTTCCTTCTGTACTCTGGATTGAAAAATAAGTGTCTTACCACTTACCAGTGTCTTCATCTGCTCTCTTCAAGACTGGTGGCTATTCACTCATTCAGTAATCCTAAAAAGAAGGAAGCAGAGATGCTTATTTTAGGTGCCACCATCAGGTTTAAGTTGATGGATGCCAAATTCAGCATTTTTCACAAGCATTTAAATATGACATAGTAAAAAAAAAAAAAGTTGAACAATATTCTACAACTTGATAAAAGTTTTCCCATAATGAAAATCATTGCAGTAGATCTGAACATGTCCATGTAAGACAGCAAGTGTCTCTCCCATCCTCGTCATTGTCTCTTCAGTCCCTAAGCATGGATTGACCTGGATGCCTTTTTCTGTGGTGCCAATGCAGGTATGCTGCACAACTTACAAACATTTACAGCTTTTTATTTCCCAAACTCCCAACAATGGAAATAACAGTTCTGGGAATGCAAAAATCAAAGGATCATGACCATGTGGAGTCAAAATACTCTTATCCTGGTTTTCTCTGGTGTTTTCTTCACCAATCTAAAAGATGCAGCTCCTGCCTATGTCAAAGAGTCTTTGACAGTTACAGACAAAACAAGTTAATTCTAAGGTTAAGAAAAAAAAATCATCTCAGAATACATCCTACAATGAAAAAAGAAGCATTTACAGAGCTTTATAGAACAGTCCAAAACACTTAGTTTGCACCAAAATCTTAAATATACAAACATATTGTTCTTACACATTTATTTTGCAAGCCATTAATTTTTAAAAGTATTTTCCTTCATCATAAAATTTCATTGTAGAGGTAAAGCCCGAGTTCATTAAGAGAAGCATCATATCAAGCTTAACCTAGCTGGGATTTACCCTACCCTGTCTCTTCTAGCTATCATGAGAACATTTTGGTGAATTTTTAACCTCAGTGATCCCCACGAATGGAAAGTTGGCAGGAACTTCTTTTACTGTGACGAGGTTGACAAAGCTACTTTTACTTCCTACAAAAATGTAAAATAGCAACAAAAAAGACCAGCACTCAAAGAGTAACATGAGTTTGTATACAATGCTACGTTCAGAGGCAATTAAGAGTTTCATTTACAGCAGCATGTTACCAAAGTAGTGCCAGCAGTGTTTATTAATTAAAGGTGTTTTTTCATCCTTAGCTTCTTTGTGAAGAAAGTGAGAATTAGTCTACTGTTTCTGGGGAATTACAGTTTCCTAATCATTTAAAAAATGAGGGTGACTAGTTGTGCAACCTATTTGCCCTGCAAACATTCTGTCTCTTATACACGCCAGGAATTATGACAGCTCTGTTTCAGACTGCCTATATATCACTTTAAATATTGCTGCACAGAATCAAAATTATTTTCGATCAACCCAAAATCTGTGCTGGTGTTCTTTTGAAAAAGCTCTGCTCTTGGCTTTCAGAAGAACATGTTGTTTCATTCCCCTAAAGAAGCTCAGAACATCAAGGAAAATAACATCAAGTGATAGTGGGTTCAAACGTATTTCTAATCTTTACAACCCTTCAGTAGTTACATTAAAAAAGTGAGGCATAATTTATTTCTGATGAAACAGAGTTGCTCTGCTTTCTGCTAATAGGATCCTCAGGGCAAAAGGGGTAGGGAAAGCACTGATAAAAGTAGAGAGCTTCATTTTACTGTTTTTTTCCTAGCCTGGAAACAATAAATTAATAATAGTGTTTACTCTGATTATCGTTGATTTAGGATAAATTGTTCTCATTTAGCAAATGGGGAAATGAAATTCAGCGCCCAAGGGACTGAGAATGTAAATCTGTGCCAAAGGCTACAATTGAAGACACATTTACAGATCCATTCTGAGTTCCTGGATTAACTCCAATCATTGCTGAGACTAGGGAGGCTGATATTCCAGTGCCGTTTACCAGTTTAATGATGCAAGCTGCCACTCCTTTCTCCTCCTCTCTCTTTTCTTCCCCTTCTGCTCTCCCCATGTCCCTCATAAAACTTACTTGTCTTTTTATTAATCCTTGAAGGGCCACTTGCTTTTGGGGTTTTTCTTTTGGAAAAGCCAGTACAATTTTTCTCAGAGGTACACGCCTATGTTTTAATACTTTAATTAATCCATAATTATTCTTCAGCCAGCCAATCCTTATTCAATATAGGAATTGAGCAGGAAAATGTCAGAACCTTGAAATGGCATACTGTACTACTAAAAAAGAAGTACTTCTCAGGAAAAGCATCATGAAAGCAATAGAAACACAATAGAAATAGAAATAATAGAAAATTATTCAGCCAAAAAGACAGCTTGGACAAAGTATACTATTAAAGGTATTTTCATTTCCTTAAAGTGCTGTGGTATCATCATACTTCCCATACTTGAAAAAGAGGAAAGAGGCTACATAACACAGTACTGAAGCTGATGACAGACAGCAAAAGCTTCAGGCTAGTGTTGCATTTCCTCCTGTGGAAAGTATTACCTTTTATTACCACTCATTAAAATTTAATTTTACAGAGCATCTTTAAAATGGGAGTATTATAGCTGATATTACTGACGAGTTAGAACTTTCAGAACACAAATCCTCAGTCCTGTTGCTTTCAATTATTAAAGATAAGGCATAGATATGATTAATTCAACTCTTTTTAATAAAAAGTATTTTATTGTTTGGCTATGTTTCTATCCCAGTCATTTGCTTTGTTTTGATTTTTCCTGATAAATACCTTGATCTTGAAAACGACATCCTATTACTACACTAATGTTCAGTGATGTATTCAGAACCTCCTATTGCATTTACCAGATTCTGAAGATGGCACATATCTTAATGTTTTAGTCCCTTATCATGGGTGCTGCATTTAGCATTTGCACACCGTGTATGGAAGCAACAATATCTGCAAATATCAAAGCCAAGACTAGTCTAGAAAACAAAACCTGTACACCTAGAGTAACACCCAAAGTGTTCAGTAGGCACATCCCAATAGCATATTCATTCTTTTCATCTTTATATTCAGTGCAATTTGATGCTGCTTAGAAATCCATTCCTACAAATCTTGGTGCCAAAATGGGCTTAGCACAAGTGTGCAGGCTACCACTGCTTCCTTCATAGGCTGTCAACAGAACTTAGAGATACTTAGCTGATCCATTTCTGTCAAGGGAAACTAAATTAAAAGTGCATGGATGATCAGTTTTAACCCTTAAAACCAGAAATTTAAACCTGAAACACAATTTCTGCACTGCTAGTTTAAAAACACATTGGTGTCCTGTTCTGAGAGCTTCTCCTCGTTGGCACAAAGACTGTTCTGACTTTGAATGTTACCAATGGCTTTTGGTGTCCTTTAGGGGTTTCAAGTGATCAAATAATGGCATGGGAATGAGCTTGATGTACTTTTCTAGTGGCTATGTTATTACTCATAGCACTGCTCTTTTGAAGGATTTTTGTTTTCAAACTTGGATGTAACAGAATGATGCAATTGTATGAAACAGCAAGAGTCTTCTCATCCACCCTGCTGCCATAAGAAAAAGAGTGAGGTGCTGGCTGCCACCTCAGCCACACCAGTACTTGTAACTGTGCTGCTGGACTGGAGAGTGGCAGCCAGGAAACACTTTGTTTTCACAATGAGAAAAAGGAAAAAAGCCAGAGCAAGCCAGAAATATGAGTGTCAAAGTCCAGCCCCAAAGATCTGTAGGATCTAACCTACGCTTCCTATTTCTTGTCCCCTCAGGTGCACACACTGCTGCAGGAATGTTCTTTTAAAATATTTAAAAATCAGTTTCTTAAAATTTCTGGATGAATTTGCAAATACACAAACAAAAGGTTACTCTTTAGAGTCTTACTGGTACTAGATCCCATCAGGTAGACTGAAGATCGCTTTCTAAAACTGAGTAAATGGTTTAAGATGTGACTTCATCTCTTTCTTAGCCTCACCATAATTTACATTTCAGAAGGAAATGGTAATAGTATGAAGGTTAAAAGAAAAATAAATAAAACTGCAAAGAGACAAGCCCCACTATAAAATGATGACTTCTTTCTAGGATATTTAAGCCAGACATTTACAAGCAATAAATAGTAAACCAACACCACACACGGAAACTAAAGAATGTAAGGATTGCAGGTTACAGATGTCATCTTCTCTTTACTATTATGGATATATTTACAGCACGCTGTTTAAACACATCTCAAAGCACAGAGATCTGTAACAGATGTGTGTTCCCAACCACTAGTCTTAGAAAGACCTGCTTACCCTCACCTCCATCCATCCTTTACTCTCCAGCTTTCCCAAAGTTTTAGACACTTCCGCATAATTCATTCTCGAGCTTTAGGCAGCACCTCAGAGTTTCAAGGTTTGTACAGGTCTAAATCCAGCAGAAGCTCGGTATTCATCTCTCCAAGACCTTTTGGAATATCAATCCAATAGTTCCCTTCCACATGAGCTCAGTAAGAGCCCACACAAAGTGTTTTAACTGTCAACTCTTCTTTTTTAATGCACAACCAGGGAAAATTAGAGCCTAGTTAGCAATTGGCACATGGACACAGGACATGGGAGGCCTGGAGTAAGTGACTGACCAGATTCCATCTCCAGAAGTCAAACTGCACTCAGAGAATGAACTAATAGGTGATAGTGAACACCTTCAATCCTTATTAGAAAGGTTTTCCAGACTGCTATATATAATGCCAGATTCAGTGAGATGTGTGATTTCACTTCTGCTCCTTGGACTGCTTCTATATTTGATACTGAAATTACAATGGACTTGTTCTGAAGGGAATGCTTGAATCAGGTATATCAAATATAGCCACCTGCTACTATTAAATAGCATTTGTAATTTGCCCACTGTGATATCATCTTGTAAGTAAAGTTCAAAACCTATGAGAAAACCTGCTCTAATAAGAAATCCATTTCAACAGAAACACCAGGTTACATTAAAAAAAGGATTTGCTTCTTAATACCTTTTTGAGTAGCTTTGGCTAAACTGTAGGGAAACATGCACATACCTTTAGCTATCCAATTGCACCAGAAAAAGATTAAACTTTGAAAACCATAAACATTTTCCAGTATACTTGATTGAATTTTGTCATTCTGGTAACAAGCAACAGCCTTCATTGTTCATCACCAAAATTATAAACAACCCCTAAAATTTACAGTAGAAACAGATTTAAACCTTAATTCTAGAAACAACTGAGAATCAACACTTCCCCTGAAGCGTCTTTAGCTTTAGTCTGTCATTCTAAACAAAAATCAGGAGGAGTGTAATTCAGAGAATCACCTGTTCAGATTCTTTTAAATTTGCTCCAGAGCAAGATCTTTGTGTGCACAGTGCCATCAGCACATTCACACAGCAGTATGATCAATGTATTTGACTCCAAACCCACGGCCTCTATAAAGCCTCCAAGGTTCTTTAATGGCACTTGTTTTCCACTGGTAACAATTCCTTGACAGGATCAGCCTCATGGTAAGATGTGCAAAGCCTCAAAAAACTCTGAAAAAACAATTTCCACAATAGCCTCTCAACACAAGAAGGAAGTAGCAAAGCTGCCTGCAAAGAGATATTTCTGGAGTTTTTGTTCAGACCACTTTATGATGACCTTAGCTATTATTTTTGTAAAATCTTTTACATATGTATTTTAAAAGGACTTTATTAACAAGGGCAGCTGGTTATGGAGAGCACAGAAATAGGAAGCAAAATGCCCTTTCAGCTGCAGTTTGCAAACTCACCCTTGTTTGCTATATACTGCCTATTTTTTAGATAATGCACAAATCATCTCCAGTACCATGGAAATAATCAACAGAGAATCAAAACCTGGAGCTTCTACTAGAGCACAAATCAAAAGCTGTTGGAATCCAACAGCTGGAGCCTGTCTCATTATTTCACTGCACTTTGATGTGCTTTTCAGCCAAGTATCTTAGAGATTTACTTACAGATATGTCTATCTACAAATTCTACATTGCTTACACATTATAGTTTCCAACAGAGATAAATACACTAAGTTCTCATTAAAAAAAAAAAAAAAAATTAAGTCTTCTATTAAGCACAAAATCCTGTAAATAGAGGAATTGAAAATCAGCTGCATCTAATAAAAGAATCAAGTTTGTTATTGACTTTGAGCTGGTAGTTTCCATTAGATTATCCATCATACTTTTATTATGTGATCAACTGCCTAATTAATTTCATACTCATGCATTTAGGCAGAAAGCTGTATGTTTCAATGGGCTTTGCTGTAATCCTGCACCTGCGGCCTCAGAGATTTAGACAGCTCTCTATCATAAGTTTATACTGTGCCTATAATCATGTCAGCTGGAGTATGGTTCCAACTATCCAGGCTGTTGAAATATAACAGTATTTAATTTCTGAGGCACTAGAAAATTTGCATCTGTGGTTATGTATCTTTGGATTTTAATCAGATGAAAGTCACTGAGAGATATTAAGAGAGTTAGATACAATATTTTGCTCAGACAGTTTTAGTGGATGTATCAGACACTGTTTTGATTTTCCTTGCTTATCTAGTAATGTGAACAGATGCAATCATGCCATTGTATAATGAATGTTGATTGCCAACAGTATTTGATTTTGCAACCATTCTCTAGTGATAATTAAAGATAACTTGATATCCTATACAGTGATAGTTAAAGATTGCTTTGTATGCATTATTGCATAAATAAATGCCACAGAGAGAATGAACATATTCTCTACAACTTTTTATCTGGAATATTTCAGGGCAAAAGAAAAGTCACAAGTCTTAATAACACAATCTTCATTGCAAAAATTGTGTTAATTATACTTTATTTTCTTTGGGTTTATGGAATTTACACTAAGCACAGTTTTAGTGATTTAGGATGCATTAGCTGTACCTTCCCCCAAAAGCACAAGAAATGCACTCTGATGGAAGCTGTGCTATCTCCCACTGGTCACACAGGCCTGCTGGAGCCCGTGGTGGCATCTTCTGTGATTACAAGAGCTTCTGACAAGGCCCACATGTCGTTGAGATTTAGATGTTTATTGCTCCGTTTGGAAACCTGAGGAAGTAAACATTTAAATGGACTGTTTTCCACTAACAAACTTCACCAAAGTTCAGATCTTCATACCATTATAGTTTTGGCCAAAACTACATGGATTTGACGTTCAAACAAAACAATACACAGAATGTGATGTAGAAGCCATGTTGGAGTTGTCCTTTTCACATCAGCAGCCCAGGGAAAGCATGGATAGGCCCAGCCAAAGAGACTAGTAATTTTATTTTATTTTGTTTTCAGATTAGGCATAATGACTCTATGGTTCTCCTGGGTAGTGGAAGAAATGTGGCCCAGCCCTGCAACCACTGCTCTGCTCATATCTCCACTGCTCTGCTCATATCTAGCATGTGGTTACAGCATGTGTGAGCTGACACAGAAATGCATCTTTATTCACTCAGGCGTGCAAAGCACTGGCACTGCATCCTCTGCACTCCAGTGTGCCCAGGCAGGCAGAGAAGCAGAAACACCTTCCTTTGTACTGCCACCACCAAGCCTTTGCTGACTACTTTGGGCTTGTACAGCCTATTTCTGTGGCAGACACGGCCTCAGCCCCATGGCCATCCACAGGGTGCCTCCAACCCTGCAAACTGCCATGCCAGTTGGGGTAAGTTGGCTTGGGAGCAATGCCATGTAAGAAAACAGTGTTTGACTGCCACGGGTGCTATACCCAACACTAAGTAACTGATGTGTCCTTGTAGGACACGAAATAGATGAGAGACTCCAAATATTTCAGAGGGCAAAGAGCATAGAAGAAACCTTATTGTCTGATTCTTACCACTTTTATAAGGTGATCTGATACAGACTTAACATGATTGGTGAATAGGAACGGCACCTCTCTAATCCCATTGGTTAAACCAGAGAAACAGCTCAAATGTTTTGAGAACTAGAAAAGGAAAACACCGCCTGGAGAAAGATTGTTTTGAGAAAGGAGAGTTGTTTGCCAGGATTTGTTTTGAGAAGGAACTTGCTTAAGAATTTCTCCCTTGGGAAAAAGTTAGCAGGCTAGCAGGCTAAAATCTCTCAGACCCAGAAATATCAGGCCCACAGATGTGGATCTCCAGTGTCAATATCACACAATGATTTTTATCTCAGGAGTTTGATGTTTCACTTTTAATCATAATTCAACAGAGAAGACAGCAAGCTCCTTAGTTCAGTGGTCAATATAGTTAGCAGGTGAGCTCCTTATAAATGACAGATGAGCTTTCACTGAAGCAGTTCTTCCTGGTTTAGAAAGCACGTGTCAGGTGCTGAAACTCGCCAATTAAATGATCTTCATTCTTGATGTGAGCTTTAGTCATTGAGTACCTTGTGAACTGAAATCTCCCTCCTCTGCTGCTCAGTAAGAACAGCCAGGCTAACACCTATACATTCCCTTCTGGATCACTGATAATTTGAAGCTGATAATTATTTCTGTTTTTTTGCTGAGAAACTGAAGGGTACCTGTGCCTCTGATGTATTTCCACTGTGTGTCTTTGTGTGTGTCAGAAAGCCATCAGTTCCCTGCCATCCAAGAAAGCATTTCTGCAGACATTTTTCTTACGACTTTTCATTCCAATTTATAAAGTTACCTGTTGGGGAATTTTTATGATACCACCTACTTCCCATAGAGGCTACCACCTAAGCCTTGATTAGTTCGCAGGAGATCAAACTCCCTAACAAGTTACTGTCAGTTGAAGTTTTTAAGACTAGAACTAGGTCAGGTTTATTACCTGCATCAATTCTTTCATGTAGCACAGCTAAGACAAAAAAGGGATTTTAGAACAAAAAAAAAAAGGAAAACAGGACTGAAAGTCTAACTAACAGATATAAAAATGCTTCTCATCTCAAAAGTGAAATGCCACAAATGATTTTTAAATTATCAAACCCCCAAGGCTGAAGCCATATCGTCTCCAGCTTTGACTAAGAGACCTTACAATAGTACAGGAGGTTTTGTTACACACATAGCACATGAGCAGAATCATTTGTAATATGGGATCCCTTAGATATTCATTCAGCAAAGGCTGTGGAAATGATTTTTGTTCTGATGAGGATAGAAATAGCTTTACACAATATTGATCTTCTCCAAGTCTTAGGATTGCTGCGTAGTTTTGGAAGAGCTACACTACAATAGAAGCAATAGTCAAAGCTTTATAAAAAGCTGTTTTCTATCATATTTAATTACATTTTCTTTTTCTTTACACCTCATGATAACCCATCTCTCTACAGAATCCCTTTCTACAGTAGACACCTTTCTACAACTAACATCCATTTAGTGTTAAATTTTTATTGTTATGTTTTGGTGTTTCACATTCTGATTCAAGAAATGCAAACAAACTGTATGGAATCACAGGACCTGTTAAAAAATCTAGGGCTTGTGATTAAGTTCCAAGGGGTTTTGTGTTTTTGGTTTTTTTTCATTTGTACTGACCAGACAACCTGTATTTGACCTCTATGTTCATGGCTAGGCATAGAAGAAAACACAGAGCACCATACTTTTTTGTTTGTTTGTTTTAAATTTTGTTTCTTTCAGTGGCAGCATCAGTAGTGCTCACGTTTTCAGCTCCATGCTTAAACAGAGAGCAGCTGACAGCAGAGAGAGTAAACCAAAAGCTTTTCCAAAAGCACTGACAAAATGATGTCTATGGATACAGCATTCCTGGTTGTAAGGGGGAATTCTAACAAACCAAACAGATACTAAAATACAAAGTTCAAAGGAGTTAATAAAGGAAGTTAAAGCTCTTAGGTAACCAGAAATTCCTATTGTGGTGGTGTAATAATCATTACTAATCCTCTCGCTTGAGCCCACTGCGTTTGTGGATAAGCCATGGATCCAGACACAGATGGCTTTAAGATATACTTTACAAGAACAGGCATCCCAGGAGAGAACATGACTTAAACACATTTTTGGGTCATGTCTCCTCTCCTGTACACTCCTTATTCCTGCCAGTACTAATTAATGTACAAGATGAGACAAACATTGCCAGCAGTGTGTGACAAGCAGCCTAAACGGGAAGCTTTCCTCACACGGATGAAACACACGGAAAGTGGGATGAGGTGCAGACAAAACCCATTGCACTCATTTTGCCATCTATGTAACGTCAAGTGAAAAAGCAATAAAAAGCAAGGAAGAGCCTTGTGGGTCAGAAGGCTCAGCTCAAACACAGAATGCACCTGCAAAGCCAGTTTACAACACTGAAGGACTAAAGCTGTCCATCAGCATCCAACTCCACACACGGCAACAAAACCAGGTTAACAAACCCACAGAAAAATTCTTCCCACAGGTCCTTTTCTTCAGCAGCTCCAGGCCTCCTATTGATCACCATCTCCTTCCCCTTGTGAAACAGAGCAACACAAAAAGAGCAAAGCTCACCAGGAGCTTTACTTAGCAACATTTGAGAACAGAACCTGACATCTTTCCCTTGTGAAATCTGTTCTTAAATAAGCTACCTGATTATGTTTCAACTCTTGCCAGCTTTTTCTATAAGTTCATCACTTGAGGAGGATGGATAACAACACATCTGATTTTACAGTGCCCCCAACCACAGTTAGGCAGCAACTACCTTCTCACAGACTGAACCCTCTCTTCTTGTTTCAGGAAGAAAAACATAAAAGAAAATGCAGAAATGCAAAGCATTGAAGCCACCAGCTGGTGTGATAAGGCTGTTAGGTACCTCCACTGAGGAGGGCATCCCACACTTGAGAATCTCAATGGAATAAGGAAATGGGGTGCTCTAACCCACAAAGGACAGTGTCAGATGAGAGGGAGTTCTAACATTCCCATTCCCATGGCAGTTTAGAGTGTATCTCACAAGAATGAGGTTTTGGGGTTACCTGTCAGAGGATAGGAAACAGTGGGGCCTGACCAGTGCATCCTGGACTGTCATGACAGAAACCAGATCTAGTTGAAAGATACTGTGGTGATCAATGGCTGGAAACAAAAAACAAGCCAACCAAAAAAAACCCAACAAACCCAGATAGACAGGAGGTCACCTACTTCTAATCACAGCACCCCAAGCAGAAGAAACTTCTAACTGTTTTTGTGTTAGGAGAAGTTAGTTCCACTTCACCAACATGGAGCCAAAGCTCTTGCAAAGGTAAAAAAACCCCAAAAATCAATTAACACTGTTAAGCATGGCAGGTCTAGAGACAAGAGCGGAAATCAGATGTTTAAAGAATAAAACCAATCCCCTCCAAAGCAGAATTTATTTAGAAAAATAAATAAATGCAACCATCCTAATCCTATTCCAAAGGGGAAAAAAGAACTATAAAAAAGAATAAAAAGTCCAAAGCAGTTTCTGACCCTACAGATCCTTTGCCCTCAGAATCCTTGCTAGTGTCATGTATCTCTACTGCACTTTATATACACTGCATCTGCATTCACAGGGATGCATTGCTGTACACATATCATTCCCAAACCTCTCCAGCTCCTGTTTTTCACTGAAACATTGGGATCCAGCCTTGCATGAGCCTGCAGCACTCCAGATGGGTCACAGAGCCCTGCCAGCAGCCCTGCTCAACATGGTAAGTTAATTTTACAGTCTTCTGTTTAAACATTGTGCAGTGAATATGATTTCTGAGTCAAAATAATAATGGCATATGGCACAGCTTTATCAGCACAGCCATTTTGGATGGAATGGAAGGCTTTTTTTCTTTTTAATTTGCTTTATTAAAACACAGTATCTGCATTAGCTGCTGCAAATGGACAGCCAAGAGTAACGAGGCTGACCTATTCAACATGGAAATGTTGTGCTAAGGCCTTCTGTGCAAGATGGATAAATGATGTAACAGGCACAGGAGTTCAAAGGCCTGATGAAATGGCAAAAAATTAACAACTCAGTATCTCTCTAAATTTAAGAAGTATGGTCCCAGGGGTGGCCTGACTCCCTTCTTTTCTCTCTCCCTCGCTCTTTTTTTTTTTCTTTTCTTCTTTTATTCTCTCAGAATACCTGATTAGGAATTAATCCTTGGCAACCTTTGAAACCATTAAAATATTCAAGTTAATTTTCCTCCATCCTCCAAAATGTAGCTGTACTTTGGGCAGGTATCATGCATTTGATTTGTATTCCCTTTACACAAACTCAATTATTGCACAAGTCCTTTTATCATTTAAACAAGGGAAGGAATTCAGGAGCTTGAAAGAGCTGTAACACAGCAGATCAACACATTGGCAGTGAGTGACAGTTTAAACCCTCAATCCCACAGCTGAAATATGAAAATTATTTTTCAAATGGCATAACTGCATAACACAGAAATATCACTTCATTCCTACTCTGACAAGGAGTGCCTTCTCCAGCTGTACAACTTTGAACTTCACACACACACTTTAAATTAGCTCAAGTTTCCTCTACCCCTACCATTAACCTCCTAGCATTCAAATTCTTTGCCTTTTCTTTGTCCAAGTATTCCAAAATGAAGATCATTCGAATGCAGCTTTACCTAAAAACACAGATCAAAAAGCTCCCCCTAACACCCTGAAAGTAGCAGGTAAAGTAATCAGGAAGTTAATTCAAATTTAATTTAAAAAAAAAAATGGAACACTGATGGTTAGTGTTTAGAAAAAAAAATCAAAACTATTTAATGTAAATTTAGCCTCTTTTTATTTACCTGAATATTTGCCTAATTCCTCTGTGTCCCAGGTACAGACCCTTAACCAGCCACCACATATCTGGGCACAACTGCACAGTGGAATCATGCTCCAATACTATGTTACCAGAATTACCCACACACAGCAATGTAGTTACAGCTGCATTTAGTGCATTTCCTTACCATAACATGGTATTTTAATTAAAAACAAGGGGATTTATGCAACTGGTTTAAAGGCTCCTCCAACAGAATCTGTTACCTCAGTGTGGGAACTAATGGAAATAGAACTCTCTTTTTTTAATATTGCATTTTTAAAGGAAAAAGAAAATCCTGTAGTTTAGATTATATGAGCATTAGGAAAACAAAGAGCTGTTTTCTTTACACAGATATAAAACAATATAATCCATATTGCTGTCCCTCTCTTTCATTATGAGGAAGACTCCTCACAATTCTCAGTCTGCCTTAAGCCAGTCTCAGAATCCACAATGCAGGAGAGAAAAAGGAGAAAGTGTTCTGCAATTCTCTCAGTCACTCTGAGCTGCACACTGCAAACACCACACATCAATAAGCCTTGCTCAGGTGTAGATGAATGAAGCCTTGCACTCTTAAGAGTCTGAGACAGAACACCAGAAATTCAGAGCTCTACCTCTTTCAAGCCCACTCCATCACCTTCCTCATTAGAAACAGAACATGGAGAAAAGAAATGAGGCAAACCCCCCATACTTTGCAGACTGCATGAACCTGTCTCACCCGAAAGCCTTCGTTCCCTAATAAAAGACTTCTTGGATTTAACTTCCTACTGGATCCGTACATCTGACCTCCATCCCTCCTTAAAAACATCTCTCCAAGATTCAACTTATCTTTTAAAATCTGTGGGCTCTCTCCTGTCGTGATTCTTTCTCTCTCCAACTCGGAACAGTTGTAGAAAAGCAGCTTCTCATAAATCCTCTGCTTGCTTTCCTGTCCAGTGCTGCATCAGTAATCTTTAACAAAGCAGCTTAGAGAATAGCATCCACAAACTGTGGAACAATTTTCAATTCCTGCACAGTGCTATGAATGATCTTAAAAATAAGAAGAGATGGTGACCTATGAAGTAGAAATCTTTTGAAAATTGTGTTTTCCTGTTTTCCAACTTTACACTTGAATGAATTAGTCATTTAGCAGCATAACTGCAGTGTAAATCTGAATATTTTTAAAACCTTGTTCTTGAGAATTGGTTTAATATATATTCTGGAAAATAGATATCTGTCTTGTGACTCATCTGTGCAGAGTACTGTCCACTGAGCAATGTTTATAAAAAAGGGAAATTCTTGGAAACTGTTTCACTTTGTTTCCAGTCTGTAGCATGCCTTGCTTCTCAATTCTTCAGAGGAATGAGATAGAGCTGTAGTCTTGTGTTATTCTTCAAAAGCATTAAAGCATAAAATTACCATTTATTGCGAGGTGTAAGACAAATTAAATAAGAGACAAAATGTATCTAATCTAAGTAAAACTTCTTTTTAATTTTAGTATAACTTTATTTCTTTGAAGAGATTATATTCAGGTTGGTGATGACTTAGGGAAAGAATAAGACAGAACACCTAGGATAGTTTGCATCTACTTCTAACAGCTATCATCAATCAGGAAAACGATATTATATGCCTTTTAAATATAATGTAAGATTACTGGAATCCTTCCAATGTCAAGATGAAACCTTAAACTGTATGTTCACAATGGAGAAATTAATTCATCAGCTTTACTATTGGATCAGAAGTAGTCTTTTGCTCTGTTTAAAGGAAAAATGAGAGAACAGACAAGAAAGAAAGGATGGGTTCTATAGGGGAAGTCTGGCACTCCCCAGCACTTCACCTGGCACAGAAGCCGTGTTTATAACTCAAAGTCAGAAAGAAGGAATAAACTACACTATACATTGGTAATATACAGTGATGAACGGAGACTGAAAGACAGCTTTATATATTACTGTACCTTGAACAATGCACAACAGCAAGGTTATAGAGAGAAAGCTCCATTTTCCCCAGGAAATAATCTAATTTTCATTAAAAAACCCATTTTTTGTCCCCTTTTGTGTAAAACTCAAATTCCATTGTTTGTCCACATCACTTCTGGAAAGCAAGCCTAATGTTCTACTTGCCTTTGAACATGTCTCGTTCCCATATTGAGAAGCATTTAAGGAATATGCTTCAGCTCTCCTTACAACGACCTGAAGGAGCATCTAAATGCCACCAGGTCAAGGCACTGTCACCTGCACTCCGTGGTTCTGACACTCTGCAACTAGGAAAGCAAAGAAGACAGTTTAAAGACCCAAACTCTAAAATCAAGCATCAAAAGGAGTTTAAAGGAGTTCCTGCAATCTTAATCTGGTAATATTGGAAAAATAAATTAAAAATAGTCTGACATCCACTTCATCCTGTGACAGAGGATTAGAGCAAAAATATTGAAGAACTGCTTTGTAATGCATAGCTATAAGAAACAATCCTCAGAGTATCTGACACTGGAATAGTAGGGGGTCTGTATCTTCTTTCAAATCTGCCTTTTTAAATATATCCCCTCTTCCCACAGCATTCATTACAAGCACATCTCCAAATAAAAGTAATTCTCTGCAGAATGACATTGATAATTACTAAGTTCATCTGCAAGGAATGAGCAAATCTGCCTGAGAAATAAACATTTGAACTATCTGCTTTCTTCCCTCTTGGTGTGAAATAAAGATGGGATCAATAAGGGTGGTACAAAACGCACTGCTCACGTGAAACCGCTGGTTTAGAAACACAAAAGTGTTCCTAATAAATGGCAGGTCATGTAAGAACCCCAAAGCCTAAAAAGCAGGTCAGTCTGTGCTTTTCTATCTATATTCCCCTTTCCAATTACCCCTCGTTCCTCTCAACTTGTCCCTCTTCCCTCAACACACACCTCATTCAATATCCTGCTCCTCTCAGCTCCTCTCCTTGTCTGCATTTGAATTAAACTCTTCCTCCAGTTTTCTCTTCTGCTGAAAGTCTGGGTGGACAAAATAACAACTGAAGGAGACATTTTTTTCATTAGCTCAAGTGCTCATCAAACAGAAGCCTTGAATAGCCAAGGGGAACAAACACAGTCACAACTGTGTTAAGGTGTAATTTACAAACCCAGAGCAACAAACACCACGCACACAATCGCTTAACCGGTAAATTTAGGCTCTCTCAAATCCAGGTTCCTGTCTAAATTGTGTCTTAAAGATAACTTGGGAGCTCTGAGGCCCACGATCACACCAAATACAGTTGCAAGTCATATTAAGTGGTTAAGGCCTTTTCTGTATAACCAGAGAAAAAGCAATGTGCTCATTTGTCCCCGGTGCAATATTCCTGGATTAATAAAACAGCAGGTTTGCACATGGTTTGCACACAAACAGTAGGACACACTGATTCCAGAAACATTTCTAATCACATAATAGAGTAGTTGCTATGTATACTCTCTCCCACTTTTCAATTTCTTAAGTAGCTAACAATTTTGTGTCAAATGACAAATGCACTCCAAACAAATTCTTATTTATTTTTTCAAAGAGCATTGCCTCCAATGTGAAAATCCTCTATGTAAGCAGAAAGCTTCAGGAAAATCTGCAATGTCCTTATTCTAAATTCCAAAAGCACGAATTAAATCACCTAATCTGCCATTTTTACCTACTGGATAAAGAAGGAGAACATTTTAAAATCTTCATGTGGTTTATTATCCACTGAAAGGTTAGCATCAATTTTGGCATGCATCACTTATCAACTTTGAAAGTCTGAAGGACTTTACTACATGTTTGCAGTACTTAACACACTTGGGTTCTGGCAAGTGGAGAGCAGCTGGACATGAAAACCATGTTTCCCTCCCAGCTACTGCAGGACAATTTTATTTCCACTGAGCAGTGTGAAGAGGATGAAACTGCACAGAATCCATATCAGGCACAGCCACATTCAGCCAGCAGCAGACACTCTGTCATACCAAACCCCCTTGGTAAATAAACCTCCTTACAGGAAACTGGATATTAATTAGTTCAAACAGTGATATATTCAGTGGTTAAGTTTTATGTTTCAAAGGGTGTAGGAACTGCCTGGAAGTCACCACAATAACAGGTTTCCACTGCCAAACACCTGGTTCAGCTAACATGCAGTTTTACAAGAGTTAGTTTTGCTATGACTTCTAAAAAATTCTTCATTTTCAGATGCTTCATTTCAGTCCAAGTGTCCTGTATGAATACACAGGCAGAGATTGCACAAAAGGCCTGATAGAGTTTTTCAGGTTCTTTTACCTTTTGTTATTATTTCATTCTAATACTCTTTACTACAGTCACAACCAGCTATTGCACTAAATTTTACCTTTCAGCATAACACAAACCTCACTGACATCAGTGTTCATTTTGCTGCTGCATGAGTGAGAAACTTATATCGACTTCTGTGAACAAAAATTTTGCAACCAAAACTGTTGACTTATGCACTGTTAAACTAAAATTTAGTTAATTAAAGGCTATGAATGATTCATTCCTTTTGCAACTGAATATCTAACGCTGCAGTACAAGCTTGCAACCAAGAGACCAGGCATCCATCAAACTATTTACAAATTTAAGCACTTGCATTATGGACCAGCAGCACTGAAATGAACAGAACTCATCTGTAAATCTCCACAGGCACACAATTAATCTACCAGTTACCCTGTTTCTTTGAGAGGAATGACAAGCCACAGGTCAACACGCCTGTAAAACGTCACAAAGTCCTGAATTCAGTTGCTTCTTCAACCCAGATTTCTCACACAAATTGGACAAATCAGAAATCAAAATTCTGATTTTGGAGGATTTGTTTTCTGAAAGACAGGAAGGCACTTCATAACCATGTCTTAGGCAAAATCCAAATGTACACAAATTACTTTTGTGCACAAAATTCAGGCTTCTAATCTTTATTTGTATATTTTGCCTATGGTGATTAAGAATGAGAATCTCTTTGGTTTCAGCCAGCAAACTACACAGCACAGAGGACTCTGGCAAGTGTCCAGTACTCCACTACAGTCAAGTAAGACTTTACACGGAGCAATGTCCCTTAAGAATAACTTAAGAAAGATGACACTACTCATTATAGCACTTGTTAAAATGAAAATTTAAAATAGATCTAAACCTCTAATGTGCCTCTTGTTCTCTTGGAACAGCAACCATGCTTTTAAGACACAACCATTTTCTATTGCTGAATTTCCACTGTATTAACCCATAATTAAATACCAACATCCATGTGCACACAGACATTAAAGAATACCCCAAATTACCATGTAGCACATTTATGTGTTTTCTCTAAGTTAAATACCTCAGTATCTGTGTATTCACCAGAAAATCATTTAAAAATATAAGCCTGAGGATAAACAGGAGAAAAAAAAATAAAGACAAAGTAAATTAAGGGATATATAATGATCTGTGATTTGAGAAAAATGTCCAACTGCAATGCTCAATCTCAGTTAGTTTTGTGCAATGGGTAAGAGTAAAGAGAGAGAGAATGTCCTGAAGGAATTTTTATATTTCACAGATAAGACTGATACTACTATGTCAGGGTCTAGACTGTCAAACGTCCCCTGCTCATGGCGTTTAACAAAAAGAGTTCTGTCACATGCAAACCCCACACAATACATTAATAATCATGTATTTCAATCTAGGAATGATATCAGGAAGTAATTCCTGTCTTTTCTCTCTGATCACATTCCATCGATGTATCACATCACCCACACAACTGGTGCCTTTACTGTGGTTCAAGGGGCTTGGTGTGAACAGAACTGTTTAGAGAACTGCTCTTTTCCCAGCGTGCGACAGGGCACCTCTGTCCACATCTAATCTGCCCCACCCGTGGGTGCCAAGGCATTCATTTCACACCGGGATAGACCAGACTATTGTAGTTGGAGCAAAGATCATCTCCAGCTGCCTGAGCTACTCAGCGCTGAGCAAGCTAGGGGTGCTGTCCAGAGGCCTCCTCAACAAGGGCAGGCCCGATTCTCTGAGCTGTTGAGATCCCTCCAGAGGCAGTTCCTCCCTCAAGAGTCAACAAACAGCACCTCGTTGTTTGCATATCAGCCAACTTGCTAATGGTGCATTCAACTTCTTCACGCAAGCACTGACCAATGTGCCCAAGAGCATTGCCCTAGAACTGAGCCCTGTATGTTCTTAGAAGTGATCCTGCCTTTTCCCTAACCTTTTTCAAAGTTTTTAGTGTTTGGTCCTCACTGAAAGGTTGTGTATCAGCCAGACCGATGGGCAGACAGATCGGCAAATAAACACCTACTTGAGACAACAAATCAGATGATTGGCCGCGTATCTGTACAAAGCATGAGACTAAGGAAAGAAAACTAAGCCTTGCATCTGATAGTCCAGTTATTTCATATTGCCATATTCCATTAACATCCACTCAGCAGATAAATGTGGTTTTTTCATGGCAAATGGTGTGTGGGGGAGGGAAGAGTTCATTTTACTCAGAAAACAGCACAGCTTTTTCAAGTGTCAAGACATTTGCCATTCTTTTGCTTTACCTAAACTACTGAAACTCACTCAGTTTTGAGACACCTATAAAATTGCAAAATACATTGAAACATTTCAGAAGACCCAGCCCTTCCCCGAAGTCTCCATTTTCTCTCCTGTATCAGCAGTTTCTCTGCCATGTCTGAGTGCTTGCTGACATGCCACCAGGCATCTCTTCCTGTTGATGATTCTGACCTTTATTAATTCAAGTCTGCAATCTTCACCACTGATCTGTCAAAACTGACACCTTGTCACACTAAGATTTTGCAGGGAGCATTCTGAAATAGTTCACAGGGCATTACATTGAATCTACCTGATACCCAGAGAGGAAATTTACATCTTTTGGCTATTTCTTTTATATTTCCGTGGCAGGTTGGCCATATATGTTGCAATTAATTTGAAAAAGGACTCAATACTCCAAAAGACTAAAACAAAACCTAATAAGTGACCAACTGAATTATATTAATTTGTTTTTATAAAATAGATTTCAATAGCAGGCTTTGTTTTTATGCTCAAAATGTATCCCTAATGGCAATAGTGATAAACAAATCTTAACATCTTGAAGTTGAACCAGGCACAGTTTGAGGCCCTTATTCACAGGTTCATTTTATAAAGATACTTCACAGGAGATAAAACAGCAGGCAAAGAGTACAGCCCTTTTAGCATCATCATTTGGAAAAGAACCAAGATTTGGAGAAATTACTGCCTAAAATATTCTACCTATTTTACATGCAACAGTTGCGGCTGTATTAGGCAACATCAAGACTGACATTTCATCAGGTCTTTGCACTAATTCCCATAACACAGCAAACGGCTGCCATAAATATTTTTGCCTAGTTAGAACATGGGGGTGGGGTTTTTTTTATAACCACCTAAATCCAGCTAAACAAAAATTGCTAATATTTCTGAGCATGAGCTACACAAGAAATGTTTTAAAACAGCATTATTTACAGCATTTCAGTGTCTTTAAAGTTATTACTCTTACATTTTACATCCTGTATGGTGTGGAATAACCTCCGAAGGATGAAAGCGTATGAGTACCTCGCTATAACCAAGGCAGGCTGACTTTTTATCTGCTGTAACTACACTAAGACCAAGTGAAGGAGGTACTAAGCTTACTTGAGGCTGTGTCAGAACCTGCAGTGCTTTATTGACAAGACAATTCCCTGCTTGGAACATCACAGTTGTACACGGGAATTCTTGGCATGGGTGTACTCCCATTAATAAGAACATTTTGGGGAGTCACATAATGGCTGCAGAAATGCGCAGGCTGGACTTTCTTCAATGACCTAGATCTTCTCCTCAGCATCCTGCAGTCTTTAACATCCTCTTGAGGAAAACACACCTTTTATTATACGATGAATTCAGAAATAACTCTTCTGTGCCAATACACAAGGATTTCTGAAGTGTCAAGTGCAACTGGGAAACAAATGCTGCTGGGTGTTTATGTTTGTTCAGAGGACATCCTCTCATAGTTTTATTCCTGAGAGAAATCATACAGCTCTTATGTTCTTATGGCCCTTCTCTAAACCCACCATTTTGTTTAAGACAAGGTTTCTATTTCCTCTCTCTAAAAAGATTAGGACAAAGGAAAGCAAAGACAAGTCAGAATTACAGACCAATTACAGACCACTCAGCTGTGCTTCAGCCCTGGGCAAACTGATCGAACACATATATTAAACTGACTATTTATAAGCACTTGCAGATTAACCATGAGATGAATAGCCACCAACACAATTTTCTTGGGAGCAAATCAGTTTGACAGCTCAGTTTAACTTCCTTCAGCACAAACCTGGTAGCTAAAAGGAGAGTAGGAAATATCACATCTCTAGTAAAGCTCTCAACAATATCAAGCCAGATTGTCTTGCACCAGCTGAACAGACATGTGAAAACCCTGTAAGAGTAGTGAAAAGCCCATTGGATAACCACTAGGCACATTTATGCATATCCTAGAAATTATGGCCTGCCTTCAGTTGCAGCAAAAAGATTCCAGTTAAACGCTATTAAGAGGTCTCAAATCCAAGGGACAACAACACTAAACTGCACAACGAGGTCAGGGTGAAATGCCACTAACAGTAGAGGTGAAGAAGGACAGAATATTTGTTTTTCAGGATTTCTGAAATAGAAAATTAAAGAGGAGTGGTGAATTCACTTCCTAAAAGATTAATTTAGAATATTTACTCCTAGTCCAACTTCTTCACTATCTTCTCCAGCCTTTTACATTTCTGTAGAAAACATTGGTAGAAGTCTGGAAAAAATAAACTGGGATGCAAACAAAATCCTGTCAGTGGTTACAAATTGCAGGCTCCTTTTAAAGTTCTTACAAATTTGATGATAAAATGAAAATCCACATAAAGCACCAATTTTCTAAAATCACAATTTCCAATGAGACTAAAGAGTATTTTTCACTTGCAAGGTATATTAATCAGCTAAGGTAACCTCCAAATTAAACACCATCATTTATCCTAAATGCCAATAAATACAGTAATCTCAGGAAATATGACAACACACTGTAAATATTTACCATTAATTGATATAATTCTTAATTCTGTTATCCAGGGAAAAGTCAATCATAGGATTAGTTAATTACCAAATTTTCTTGAACTGTGGTTCTAGCACTTGGTATTAGCAGGACCAGATTGATAGCATGACACTACACAGCATGAGAAGTCTGTAAGTAAGTTAATTTAGCACCAAGAGCAGCACTTGGACTATACAGGAAGCAGAAATTTCTCTTTCATAAATCTTTAAAATATGGAAAAACGCACTACAAATAACCAAAAAGCTAAACAAGAATAAACTGAACTTTGCTATCAGAGCCAGTAGGTAAATAGGATTATGCTAAATCTGATGGGAGGAAAAAAGTAACAAATAAACAACAGACGTGTAGTATCAGCATGGCAGTACTACAGAACATGATCTAGGTTTCATCGATACTCCCTATATGATTATTCTGTGTCCTGAGTAAGGGGAGATACATTTAAGGCAGTCTCAATCAATGCATCTGCATTGACACCTCCATGAAAACACCGTGCATGTCTCATACACAATTTGCTTTGTGGATAATTCATCAGCAGTTTGGTTCCTGGCTCAAGGTCCAGCTGCAGCAAACAAGCCTCCTGGGCCAAAGAGGGCACTTCATGATGTGCTGTACACAGAGCCAGGTCTGATTTCTCACAGTGAGAAAATGGCAAATCATGAGCCTCAAGTCTTCTGAGCTTGGCATAAAACACCGGCAGTTCTATCAGTGCAGTTCGCAGCCTGGGAAGTCTGAAGTTAAACACAGTTAAACACCTTCCCTATGCTCTAGGATGAAGCCTTTTCCTTGATAATGTTTTGTTTTTAGACAAAGAATTTGCCTAGAGAACTGATCAAAGAAATGATCTGTTGGACAAGAAGATGAAACTGCATATCTTCTTTTCAGATATATTATTAAAAAGTATCACTGTACCATGCACTTCATGTTTCTACTAAAGAATCTAACTACTCCACCAGAGATTGTTGTTGGGCTTTTTCCTCCCTTTTTAGAACTGAAATGGGTGTTAGAGGGTCTTTCCTACCTGCCTTTTTTTTTAGATGTGGCTAGCTTTGAAGCAAGTATCTCTGAAATGAGGCAGATGGTGTATTCTTTGAAGTACCAGCTTATTCAAAGCAGAAGCAAAAAAGGAGAAACAGCTCTATTGCTGTTACTTTATTATGCAATGCCCTTTTAATCTCATAGGGATGACCACAGAGAATCAGAAGATGAAATCATGATTCCTCCTGACACTGCTTTGCAAAAAGAGCAGTAGAACTACAAGGAATGGGTTCAGGCTTCTCAATACAGTATAAGGAAGAAAAGCCCCATTGCAATGATCCACTGTCTCACAGTGAGAGTATGTATGACTGCCATCAGGATTTTTAAATCATCAGGAACTACACAAGTTCCTGCATTCCAGTCTAAAGAAAGAAGGAACAGTAGAAGCTATTCAAAGGAGCAATCTAAAGAGATCAGAATCTGTCTTCTATCACCAAGACTGGGCCAGCAATATCATGTATTTATCAGGTCAGTATAACCTCATCCAAAAGAAAGTAACAAGTGCCAGGACAAGAGGGAACAGCCTCTAGTTGCACCAGGGGAGGTTTAGGTTGGATCTTACGAAAAATTTCACGAAAAGGGTGGTCAGGCATTGGAACAGGCTGCACAGCAAAGTGTGGAGTCAGCACCCCTGGAGGCTCTAAAAGAAGTGCAGAGGTGGCACTTGGGGACGTGGTTTAGTGGTGACTTGGCAATGCTGAGTTAGCAGCTGGGCTAAATGATCTCAAACTTTTCTTCCACCTAAACAATTCTAGGTTGCTATGACTGAAAGATGCCAGTCCAAGCAAAAAATGTGCACAGGCAATATCAGACTGCTTTTGGGAAAGACAAAAAAGTGGGATTCTCCTAAGGACCAGTCTCCTCAGATGCTGCAATAAAAAGGAAAGACACCTGAGGAAAAATCTCTTTTGGTGACAGCAGGTTCCCATGAAGCGAAAGTGGTGCCTGCTGGCAAAAAACGTTAGCATGGGATCCCAGCAGGGAACATTGAAAATCATGCAGTGGCTAAAAGCTTCTGGTTTTGTAAACAAAAAGGTATTTTACCAGCCAAATGAGCTTTTGTAAGTACTCGCAGCTCTAATATAAAGAATAGTCTAAATAGAGTAAACAGTGGTTACATGCAAATACCAGACTTTTTTTTGGCACTTAAATAATTAAACCAAATCTTATTGACTAATGAAGTTATTTAAAAACATCAGAGTAACACTCCAGCCAGCATAAGTAACTGTTTTTTGCCTCAAGTGACATGTTCGGAGCAGTAGGTTTTATTTCCTCATAAAATTTATTCTGTCATTTCTGCAAGAGAGTTATTTTTAGCTGACACATGAGATAGTAAAAAAATATATACATGCAAAGCTTCAAACAAAATGAATAGTGACTCATCAGTCTGAAACTGTTCTTATAACAAGAGTCAATGGAATAGGAATTGGCCAGTGGTGCCTTTCCTTAGCAATAAAAATACTCCAGAGTTCTCAAGTTATATGCAAAGCTGGCAAAAGTAGTACAGTGTGTGTCGCCTACATGTCAGACTGCAACTGCCTGGCAAGTAGGAAAATTATTTCCTGAAAACATCACAGGCGTCATTTGCATATCACCCCCAAATACTCAAACTACTCACAGTTTGAAAGAACCCTGCTTTTTATTTACCAAAATAAGCACATGAAAAGCTACTTTTAGCTGTGCACCTGAACCGGGAAATTGGAAATTGGCCACTCTGTCTTCCAGTGAGGGACAGACAGCACACAGACAACAGGAGAGGGGAAAACATCAGACTAATTCTGTCCACATAACTCATTCTTTACTACAGTATTTCACAGATTATCATCACCTTACAGATATTTTATTACGGTACCTTCCTGAAAAAATTAGAATGACTGATCTTCTGTCCAAGCTTTCATCAGGAAGCAACATTACAACACAAGGAAGAATTAATTACAGGAAGGACGACACTGAACTTCATTCTTGGCAGTCATCTTTCTATCAGGTGTTAGGCCATTTATCTTTGTATTTGCTGTGAGCTCTGAGACTCTACAAAACCTACATGGTGGATTTCCAAGGTACATGGAATTCATTCTTGCAGTTTGCATTTTTGCATAAATGCCGACTTTTTCCTTACACAAAATGGTTAATTCATTAGACACAGTCAAGGACCCCTATTTCCTTTTCTGAAAAAAAAAAAAAAAAAAAGAAAAAACAGTCCCATGACCAAAACCAAATCATCCACCAAACAAAATCTTCTGAATCAAGACACTTAAATCTGGAAGAGTTACCCATCAGTTGAGCTCAGATTTAATTTCAAAAGCTAGCTAATTCACAGAGATGAAGAGACTAGAAGAATGTTATATACTATAACATCCCCTGACTGCAATGTGAGGACAAAGAGATACAATATGTTATCATAGCAATAAAGCCTGCTTTAAAGGTCACCTTTCCCAGCTGTAAGGAAAGGACTGCTCTAGTCTGAAAAGACCCAAATTAATTTAGAAACATTGGATGGACATACTTTCCTCTGTAAGTGTTCTGAGTCTTTATTCTTGAGACTAAGGATTTCGACGTGTTTGGGGGAGGAGCAAAACGTTTTCTTTTGGAGGGTTTTTTTTTTTCCTGTTTGTTTAATTGTGGGGGTGTTGATTGTGGTTTTTTTATGTCTGTGAGGTTTGGTTTTTTTTGGTTGAACTGTGTTTTCATTGTTTGTTTGGAGTTTTTGAGCAAAAGGGCTCTCCTCACATCTCTATAAATCAATGGGCTCAATGCACGTTCACTCCTAATCAGTGATGTTCTCCAGCCCACATTCAAGTGGCTCTCAGGCCTCTGTCAGGCTTCCACCACTACAACCATTGCTTTCTGGTACTGGGGAAGCCCAGCCTGGCCACCTGGGGACCCCAGATGTGCTCCCAGGTGTCTTTCCCAGCCCTGCTGTTCACACTCCCAGTTAATACAGCCCAGCACACAGCTGGCTTTGTCACAAAGGCAGACTTGAGTCTTGCTCCTTTTGCTCTCCACCAGGCCCCCCCAGGTCCTTTCCTGCAAAGCTGGTTTGGAGCCTGCTGGCCCCAGCTCCTGAGTGGTGTTACTCCACCCCAGGTGCACTGGCTGTTTCTGAACCCCACAAGGCTTCTTCCACACCATGTCTCCAGCCCGTTAAGAGTAGCAGCATTGCTGTTAGTGAAACTATTATCCTGGATTTAGTCCCACTCACACTTGCAGAGTGCCCTGTTCATTGCCATCAGACAAGCTGTTAATAAAGATTTTTATCAGCACTGGCCCTACTATTGCAGGATGCTGCTGCCACCAGCCAGCTGCCAACTCTGTATCCACAAGTCCTGCCAGTTTTCCACATACCCAGCACATTTCCTTAACACAAACCAAACTACCCATCGTGGCTGTGAGGATCCCCCTTGTCAAAAGTCTTGGTGCAGCAGGAGAACTTCATGAGGGCAGGTAGCCTCAGAAAGCCACCAGGCTGCTCAGGACAACCAGGCCTTGTGAGGGCTGCTCCCTCCTGCAGGTGGCCAACACCGCCCCAGATCCTCCTCCTTGGCCTTCTGGGATAAAACAGGGATGTTTTCTGTTTCCTCCTCCTGGTTATTAGGAACCCACATCAATCATCCTTTCTATTGCAAAGAAGTAGAAAATCAGGTGTGCAAAACAACCTAAAAATCCCATTTGAAGGAGACGAATCTATTTGTATAACTCCACAACCTACAATCACAGAATCCAGTCAGTGGATTCCCAGACTCAAAAAGCATATATTCTTAATTTGCTCCAGTTTTTCTTCACTCAGTCTACTTGCCATTTGTCAATGATGCTTTTTTCTATGCTCCCTCTTCTTTTTCTTCATTAAATGAAATCTTGGTAAGCAGACAAAAATGCCAATTCAATTCAAGCCATTTCCATGTCTGGAGCAATCCTTTGTGTATGCAATGAAGTTTCTTCAGGGTTTTGTTTTCAACAACTGCTTTAAAGAGCTACAAACTTTGCTCTAAAATATTTCTAATCATTGTTACTGCTTATATAGACACCTGACATCAAGGTCATGTTTTCAGAGTATATTACCAGAGAGGCAAAAGCATTCTGCTGAAAAAGTGAAGAAAGTATTTTTCAGTCCTCAACTGTTCCTCATTTAGTAAGCTCTGTGATTCTTTGAACTGCTGGGATTCACTTCAGCCAGACAAAGAGAAAAATAGTGTATTTTAAACGAATGAGCTAAAACACCTGTTTGATACCTGTCAGTGAAGAGTATTGATTTGTATTCGCTTCTTAGACACGCACCCACCAAACAGCACTTCTACCACGTGCAGTCCTTTGCACACCAAGTGACTGAAGAGATGATTCAATACCCAGTGTCACACCTTCCTCACAAACAGGAAGAGCAGCAGTCTATCAGACACTCCTCTATGGCTTTATGAATCAAACCATGTGTGGCTTTATGAATCAAAGCTGACGCCTGAAATTGCACCTAGAATTACAGAGAAAGACAACGAGGTTGTCAGGCAAATGATTTAATACATTAACTGTAGCTCCCCCCATTCGACAGGCAGGCAAGCAGCTCCAGCGTGCAGATGTACACATTAAACAGCAGCTTAACCACCTGCTTGAGGATGTTTAATCTAGAGCACAGATTACTCCATCACAATCCAAAATAAGTCCTAAACCCACATAGTCTTTATAAGTGAAGACTATTCACTTATATAAATATAGCCAGGTTATAGCATCCTGCACCTTATTGATTATTCTAAACAAGCAAAGCATTTAGCTTCAGTTAACAACTATGTGAAACACTGGACAAACTCAGTTGAAGTCACACCCAGTTCATTTCAGACACAGAACTGCACCTTCAGAATGCTCTTCAGTCTCTCTGTGCTAACTTGATTAAGCTAACAGAAGAGCAACACACTCTGTTGCTGAGATGTGCCCACTGTGAATTGCTACAGTGAGTTCCACACTACTTTTTGGAGCCAGGGAAGACGATGAAACCCCTCTGCATATAAATCATATTTAAAAGCCCCCATACAATACTCATTGCCCTTCAGCACTATACAGATACTTAAGGAAAATACCAGCAGGCCAATTATATAGCACAGTGTATCAATCGTATTAATACAGCAAGATCACAGGTGACTTCAGTAAATCACTGAAAGGATGGCACTGCCTTCCTTCTCCCATATATTATTTTCCACAATGATGTGATCAACTGAGACTGAAAAGTAAAAAAAATGCCTTCACCTCTTTTTCAGTGAAAAGGGGCTCTGTCAGAGATGATGAACAACATGTACCTCATTTCTTATTAACAACACGTTTGTAATGTGAATTTAGGAAGTTGTGATATCTGTGACCTCCCACAGGTCATTTGTAACTATGTCTCCTATGATTTATGAGCTCTTGCCATCCATGGACTAACTTCAATCTGGTGACAGTAATGAGACAAATATGTATTAGCTTCATGCCTCTGAAATTGTAATGCCCCGAGTGAATCCTTGACATTTACTATTTGCAATTTCCCCTCATGTAAAATGCAGCGTAAAAAACAACCGAAATGCATGAATGTGTTGGCAAGTAATTTCAACTTCATAGTGACTCATTAAAGTTAAACCAGTGTCTTTTCCAAATCGTTCAACGAATAAAATTACCACATATAAAAGGGGATGCCATATCCAGTAATATGTTCCATGACCTCAACACCCAATCTTCTGTCACTTATTCCTAGCTTTGCTGCAAACACTTGAAAAACTTTTCACTTTGTGTTTATTTTTATCATCTTTCTGATGTTTTGTTGGACTTTACTGGGCCCACTCAACTTTCAGGATGATACATCTCACTGTATTTAGAGAAATTTTTCCCGTGCAGATGGCTACAGGTGTTCTGTATTTTAATTTATTGATAAAAATCAAGATAAATCCTCTATTAACTGAACCTTCCCAAACCCAAAGGCACAGCACTTTTGTTAGATAGAAATGATTCATCTCAACATCCATTATATTATCTCAGAATTCCCTAACTAGGAGCAAAACATCTATTTAGAGTGACTCTCAAAAAAATCTTCAGTGTCTATTGGGCAACCAATGCTTACTTGAAAAATTCTAATATTATAATATATATAGTTTAAAAACCAGAACTGATATTTTGTCTGATGGACGTAATGGATCCTGAAGAAATAACAGGTATCTTGTCAAGTACCTTTATGTATAATTATGTGATGACTTGATGCTAACATCAAACTGGATACACATAATGTATCATCAATCTACAATTACACAGGAAATTTCAGTGTCCTGTTCTAGGCCACCTGTCAGTAATTATGGAGTATTTCTCAGCTCACACTAAATAACATGAAACTGTTCATGTCTGCAAACATTTCCCAGTGCGTTCCATTTGGTCCAGACTTTCTATTCATAATTCAGGCATGATTTTGTACCTCCCAGCAGGGAGTACAAGATCATGACTTCCTTATGAAATGTACTTCATGAAGTACAAGACTCTTCTCCTCAATTTTAATTCTGTATGAAGGGCTACATAGCTGGGGTGTTTATTGTGTAAAACCACATGAAAAGCAGGATGCTTTCACACTTAATTGACAATTTTGAACATATGAAGGGCCTGACTTTTTAGATCAGTGCAGAATGAATAAGGCCAGTGAACTCTACAGACAATCAAGCCCATTCCTATCCTTTCCTCCTGCACACCAGTCTCTCTTTCCAGGCAATAAATAAAAGCCTAGAAAGAAAGTAGTAGTCTGAAAATTATGGGCTTTTGAAATCGGAAAGATTAGTCATGGATTTCTGTAAATACTCTGTTCTCCAAATAAACGTTACAGAAGACTGCAAGATGACACAGTAGGGGCAAGTGGTGCTGAGGGCTAAAGTTAACAGGTCTGACTTAACACAGTCATCACTTAGCAGAGTACACACACCCCACAGAGAACAACTGATGATAAATCAGATGTCAAATCAGATGCCAAAAGAAATTAAAGGTTGAAATATGAAGAACCGTTTGACGTGAATGCTCTGCAATTAACAACTAAATGATGTTTGGCACACTTCTGCAGGTAGAATTTTACAAGGCACTATTACCTGACGTATATGACAATTAAGGGACAATTTGAGCCCTATTTAGGTTCTTCCCTAACATTTCAATCAGAATTTGAAGATTTTCTTATGGAATGCTGAGAATAATAGAGCAAGGGAATTGTGTTGTAAAGAAGTCTGTAGATCTCACTGCAGCAAATTGATAGAAGTCGTCACTGACCTTCCCAACCAACAAATACAAGCTGGGTGTTCAGTGGAGTATTTTACATTTTTCCCCACAATAGAAGAATCATGCAGTTACAGTCTTCAAATTGAAATTTTGTGAAATTAGCTAAAATGCAAAATAGCAATTTGCAAAATATGTCTCTGGAATTTGATATAAAAGACTCATAACTAAGCTGGTTGAGAAGTCCAACCTGTCTTGCCCACCTCCCCACAAAATGCAAGTCAGAATGCTTGACTATCTTAAAATAATAAAATCTTAATCTTAAAAGTGGTAACTGGAAACTCTACTCAATCAAACAAGAGAAAAGGTTTTTCCCCCTAGTTAATTTGAATGACCAAATAGTGTTTACTAAAATAAATGCACGCATGGTTCACTGTACTAAAGCTTGGAACATTTTGGTTCATATAGGTAATTTAGTAATATTTTGCAAACAGTATTTTGATCCAGAAGTGCTTAATTGCTGGAGCTTTCAGAGACAATTACTTCAAGAGACTCTCCAGTTACCTTCACTGGGTTATTTTTAAAGCTATTCTTCCATTTGAAATGCAGTTGCTTCCTAGCACATAAATCAGTTTAGCCAGGCTGCAATTGCTTCCTTTTCACACTTCCCTTTTATTTTACCCGGTGGAAGAGGTAAACCTGATTCAAAATGTCTCACTAAATAGAGGAAGGAATTCCTGTTAGCTTTGATATTGATGGGGACAATTCCCATTGTCACTGGTTTAACTATTGCTGGCCATATGGAAACAGCAGTGCCAAGAACAATAATAGAACAATTATATAAAGAGGCAAGTCTATCAAATATGAGAAGCACCATTAGGATTTGCAAGTGTATAACACTCTGCAACGACATTCAAAACCCCAACCAGGGCACAGACAGGCTCTAAATGTTTCAAACATACAAGATACCAAAACAAGGTACTGGGTAGCTCATAAAAGGAAAGCCTTGTTCAACTTGGCAGCTACAGCTAAGATGATAAAAAACAATATAACTCAACCATGATTTTTGCCTTAATGTTTGTATATAAATACATCTACTTGATATAATCATATATTTTGGGACAAGGAGCTAAAACGTGACTTGAATACTTAAGAGAAAGCTGACATTTTTAGAAGGCAGCCTGACCCAAGGGACATAAAACATACTAATTTCAGGACTTACTATCTTCCAGCAGATTTTTGCAACTTTTGCTCCCTCTTTTATTACTTCATCTCTAATTCTTGTATTCTTTATATTCAGTGAGAATAAACTTCCAGCAAAAAACATAGCAGTATCTTTTATGTTTGCCTCAAATTCTGCTTATTCTGCATATGCAATAATCACAGCTTCTTTCCAGATACATTACAGTGCTATTTCAATGGGAAGAACCAAAAGATTAACATTGTGGTATTGTACAAATACACATATAGGTTTTACTTAAGTTTATTCTTACTGGACAAAAAAAACCAGTTCAAGCAGAGATTAAGAAAATAATAACAGACCTGGGAAACTCTCAAAAGAAAAAGAAATAACTTTTATTAGAGCGTTCATATATATACACAAATATTTTAAGTTATTATTTTCTGTAATTTTTATCAGAAAAAAAATCCCATGATGTATTAAAAGTGAAAAGTAGGTATTTCAAACTCAGAAGAAAAACTTCTATGGAATGATAAAAGATCACTGAGTCACAGTGCCCAGTATCCAGGTAACCACAGATCCTGGCAACTGCCTTTATTTATTTGTCTGATTAACAAATAGATATCTGAGCACCTTAATCCCCGAGACATCTCCCCATCCACCACTCCCAACTGACTGATTTGCTGCAGCCCACACTGGATATGAATCTGAGGATAAACAGTAGTAACAAATACATTTAGAGAACCCAGAAAAATCTTCAATACATTACATAACCTGGATTATGGGCTGGAAACTCATTCAGTTATTATCATTAAGCAATCATTTGGAGACTTCAGTAAAACAAATGCTTTTTCTGATTTGATTCAAGTTGTATTTGGCTATTTCTCTAAAACTAGCATTTACTTTCTCTGAAGGACACACATCAGATCTGAAAATTCCTAGTTTCACAGCATTCTAAAATACTTATCTACTCATGCCTAGCAAATTATATCATTTTCAATTCCCTTTAGACTTTAAATTTGGAACCCTATCAGTATTTAACAGAGCTTCTCAGGTGCTTTAAGCACATAAACCTGCAAAACAGAATGGTCTGCATATTGTCTCAGAGGTGGAGTTTTTCAAATTAGTACCCTGTTACTAATATTCTAACATCAGCACTAAATGTTCATATAGAATAAGGCTGCACGTTTCTCTTTTTTCCTTTTTAATAACATTTTTTGTAAATAATTTACCAAATTCTACTTAGTGTATGTTACTGAGAAGGTCTCAGAGCATGTGTGCCCTCTCTTATTTTAAGTGATTTTAGTCCCATCCTAAATTAGCCCTTAATTTGCTTTCATTCACTTCAAAAGAAAAAAACCCAAACAAACAATAAACCAACAATCCATGTGACAGTCTCTTTTAGTAATTTTCATTTATCTGTTTTGCCTGTGAGTAGAACAATTGATACAATTACATGGTTTATTTTTTTTTCCTATAATATTCCACCAAACAACTCCAGCAAACAACTGGACTTTTTTTCTCCAAAGACCTGGGAACAAGAAACTATTTTACTGCAGCATGTAGTCTCCCGTGTAAAGGGCTGTTTGTCCTTGCTACATGAGGGAAAACTGTATGAGAGACATTTCAAATATACAATATCCAGTATGAAAATTAACCTTATAGACCTTGTTCGTTTTCAGACCTCATGTATTATCACCTATTGCCTAATCTTGAGCCAATTTTACAGGGAAAGCTGGAGTTAATTTTAGGGAGGCAGTACCTGGCCAGGTTCATGAAGTTAGGAGAGAACATCGCTCTGATTTCTTGGCCAAATTCATCACTTAGCCTAGCTACATAATGAGGCCATTAGCAATGTTTTTTTTATTCTTGTATTTAAATCAAACTTACAAATTCAATTCCAAGTTTAACAAGTTCATAATTGCCTGGCAAGGGTTTGAATCTAGCCCTCCCTCTGAAAAGACCACCCCTTCCTGCCCTCATTACCATTATACACCTGCTTAACGAGATCACTTATCCATGCTTCCTTGCTTTAACTTCCATATCAATCATCCTCAATTTCCCCTACCTATTAAAAATGCAATTAACATCTTAAATAACTCATGTATATGTATCTGTTGCTGTGCTTTCTCCTCTGCACCTCTGTACAATTGCAAGTTTTCCCTGGTGAGTCCCAGCCCCACCTCGCACCGTTGCTGCTTCATTCAGCATGAAGTGCTGTATGATCAAACCTGTTCCAACCATTTCCTCATGGGGATATAACTTCCCATAATACCACCCTGATGCTATCTTGGCAATCTCAGAAACTTTGTGTTTGGTACGCTGATCAACTCTTTGAACTGTGCACTCATTGTCTTCAAGGTGGCAATACCTCCCTGGACATCAAATCCCCAAAGTTTCTTGGAGAGTACTAATCACATCTCCAGTTCTTAATCCGTGTTAAAGATGGTGATGTCTCTCAGACGCGTTTCTGCTCCTTCCAGTCCCTCAGTATTGGATTTCCTATGTGGATTGACACAGATTTCTTTCCTGAGAACACAGCTGTAATCCTGTAAGGGCTGCTTTAGCACTTCATGTGCTCTGCTCTGGAATTTCTCATCCTGAACTTTCTCATCTCCAATTTTTTTTGTCCTAAAGTAAAAGACACTGAACTCATCTGTTGTATCCATTAGGAAAAAGAAAAATTTTTTAGATTCTCCTCCAGGTTCTATTCTGTAATCCACATTCCCAGAAAAAGTTTTTAAGGCCTCTTATTCTTATAGCAATATCTGTACGCTTCAGATAGAGAACAACAAGATAAAACTGGAAACAAATTCTAGGTTCAGCAATGTTTGGGCACTTCAGTGTCAATTGTTCAAAGGCAAGATAGATTTTTCCAGCAATTTTCTGCGGGACATTTAGTTAGGATCTCTGAAAAACTTCTCTTTGCCCCTTTCAGAGCCCTGGCAGCTGAAGATTTTACCTTGTGTATTCCAGATGGAGAAAGAGCAATGGACAAGTTCCCTTTACTATGCCTGCTGCCATAGCAAGATAAGCTCCAGGTAAGGTGTAGCTGAGAAAATGGATCACTCAGCTTCAAGAAAACACTATGAGAGGTCAGAGATGCTCAGGTAAAATAAAAAATTAAAAAAAAAATAAAGAGGGAGAAAAGGGGGAAAAGAAAAGCCCAAACAAACCCACCTCCACGCACACAAAACACATTCAAACACAGGTTTTTCAAATAATTTATCCATGGACAAAAGCCAAGTGTGGATTTTCAGGACAGTTCAGAACACAGAGTGCATACTGACTAGTAACCAAAGGCTATATCTCAGAATAAACACTAAATTTCACAATCAAACCAAGATACTTTCAAANTTTCATTTTTTAATTTGGCTGGTTCTGGCTTTTATCTATAACAAAATCATCTTATAAATGCACTCAGAACCAGCAAACTGCTCCACTTTGCAAAGTAAAAAAAATCCAAGCCCTCATTTCAACTTCAGGAAGACTTCAGTTGGGCTGCCTTGAGTAATTTTTAAAACAACGCCACAAAATATTCCACATCATCATTAGATGTGGCCTTAGAAATTGTACAGAGAGCCAATAGCGCTGAGGAGAAAATCCAGATGGTAATCACGGACTGCAGAAGTAAACCTGGATGTTCATTTCATTCCTATTATAAGCTTTTTACATGAGATATTATTTCATGGGGGGGTTGTTTTCATTGATTTGTATTTTTTGCCCTCTCATACTTTCATTTATCAATTCTGATAGGACTTTCTGCCACTTCTGATGTCACCATCAAACTCCACAGAGGTTTCAGCAGACAAGGTGGATTCAATGGATCCTACAGAACTTACAGAGTAGGTCCAAAGCAGAAAAATCTGAAATCCATGGGAATCTGCAGCAACACCAATAAAAATGAAAAAAACACAAAATGAGAAACTGACAGGAAGAATTTACTGCCACTCAAATATTGAAAAGGATTAGTTATCATTTGGTGTCTTAACAGGCTAAAGAAAATTCCTCCTTTCTGTGAACTGCACCTGATACAATGGGATCACTGTACCTCAGGCTACACTAGGCTTGATTTTATTACGCAGTGGTTTAGGGATCTGCTTTATTTCTCTTATACAAGTTGCCCAGCTGATGCTTGGAGCTTACAGCTCCAACAGCCCTTGGAAAATAAGAAATGAGGAGTGTACTACAGGATGCACACTAGTGCACTTGAAAGGACATTCACGAATGTGAAAAGGGTGCTCCATGACTCAACAGATGTGACAGAACTTCCTGCATTATTTTTAAGCCAGTCCCATTTCCTCTACTCACATCCCCATCTTGTCCTATCACAGAGCCCACTTCCCATTTCTTCTCTTTAAAATGCTTTTCATATTTAACAATAAAATTCCTGTTACCTATTGCCTAGCCTAAAATGTTGCTTATCACTTCCCTTTGGCATAACTGTGCTGTATTTGACTTCACAGTGGCAATTGATTCCACTTCTCATCCTCTTCTTGCTGACCTTAACAGCACATCAAATCCCCAAAGTTACTTGGAGATAGTCCTCCAAGACTATCTTGGAGGAGTCTTATAACAGCATTGTACCAAAAAGTTAAAAAAATGATGCCTCACTATATTCTGATTGCTATTTGACATGAAGGATGGGGAGAGCAAAAGAGGGCTGATTTGTCACTTTTAAATTATATAATGATTATTAATGTGACAACATCCCTCTATGCTATGTTCTCTTTGCTAGTTAAACCAGCACAAACTCCTACATAATCTTGTAAATTTATTTAAATTAGATAGTAATTAGGTAGTAAGATAGTTCAGCACTTCCAAAAGTTTCTCTGCAGATAAAAAGACTGAAGTGAGGGAAACTCCAGGATTTTCCCCACATTGTATGCCAAACCATTGTCCCTGATATGTGGTGCAAATTTAGTTCATTCCTTGTGCTTTGGACCCTTGTGATTTAATATGTCAAAGGTCTCATATCCAATTATGAACAATTGCCTTGATTAAAAATCTCAATTTTACTATTTAAACTCACACAGCAGTATTTAAATGTCTTGGAAATACTTTTACTGAAAAAAAAAAAGCAGCCCAACAAAAAAATCAAACTCAAACTCAGAACTTGAAATAGCACATTTCTTGCTGGATTTTAAGAGAAGTTAAAAATGAATTCAATTTAAAGTAAAATACAATAAACCTCATCATAGTGTATTTAAAGCTATTAAACATCGATTTCCATTCATATGTTCTTGAATGCTAGCATACTACATAGTGACTGGACACATCAGTATTTTATGCCTTTTGGATTCACTGAAATAACCAATATTAGCAAGACATGAATTTATTTTAGCACTGGCAAACAGGAAAGCTAATTAGTGGCAACAATTTGCTTCAGAACAGGATTTTTATGATTTGCTGGGTTATGACCTGTAATTAAATGTATTTTATGTGTTTCTTCCACCAAGATAATTGATCTAATGCATAAGGCTAGATGTTTTAGGGCCATTTCTTTCTTAAAATGCAATTAAAAATAAACCACACTGTCAAGATAGAATGTGTTGGACATTTTGACGCTCAAAATCTTTATGTCAGTGTTCTGTGGTTAATAAAATAAAAAAAAAAAAGAGAGAGCTAAGAAAGAGGCAATTTTTTTTACAATGGCACTAAGGAAATCACACATTTCCATGGAATCCCATGTGATTGTAACGGAACCCAAATAAGCCTAAGAACACGAAGAATAATCAACTTGCACAACAGCACTTTCAAACCCAACTCCTCAACTTAGTGTTTTCAGAAAGACCTGAGCACATCACCTGAAAAGATTGTACCGTTCCAAGGGATTTTCCTTCAATCTTAAGAAATGTTATGGTTCCACTAAAGATGTCTTGGGAACAGACAGAAACTCTACAGAATATTAAATCACCAAAGAAACGCCATTTCAAATGATTCAAGCTGAAGGCTTAATTACATAATTGAGAGCAATAAAAAATTAGGCCTTTTTTAGACTTGTATGCTAGAAGCATAAAAAGATTTTTTTTAAAGCAGCAAAGAGAGGTTGTGCATTTACTGAAGCTTTCACTGTGGCAGTCTTGAAAATGTATTACTGCTGCCTTTTGAATCAGTTTAAACTGCTTTAGGTTCTCTTCAACATGATTTGTTTAAAATACTTATTCATGCTCTGATAACATTCAGCAGGTAATATTTCCACTGTTTTCAGGAACAGCTACCGTGCTATTGAAAATAACTACAACTGACAGAACAACATGTGAGACTTAATTAAACTTGAAATAAAACAGGAAATAAAAGGAAAAGTGGGAGTCATGGGTTGAGAGGCAACAAAATGGATACAAATGTGAAAAACAAGTATTTAAGTTGGAATGTGGCATAAAAAATGATTAATATTTTCATTTGATGCCCATATGCTCTTCAAAGTTTTCAAGTGCTTCAAAACAGTAAAACACTAAGAATCATAGCTTCTAAATTTCCATTATTTTCTTGGGATGGGCTAGGTTCTCAAAGTCAAGTTAAGATTGGAATTAACTAACCCAAAACAGGTTTTATAAAACAAAAAGAATAGCCTGACTTTAAACTGCTCACCAAAAGAAGATTTCCTGCACAACTGATACAGGTGTGTTAAGTATGAAACTCAGAGCTGTAAAATACCATGAAGGTGGATAACACCAAAATCATTTAAAGACTACATCCCGTTAGAAAAACAGCACTCAAGTCAGAAAAAAAGTCAATGTTATCAGGCACACAAATGTTATCATAAGCACACAAACAGATTTAATATGAAACCAATTTCAGAAGAGCATTCATTTACATCAGGGGAACATTGTAAAACTGATGTACTACACACATTAAAACATGTAGGCTTTCTTTTTCTGAAACCTCTTCATTAGAACTGAAAGGACACGAAGTGGCTGTGGGTGAAGTGTCCTTGTCCTGTGTAACCAGCACCCCATCCGTCGGCACTGAGCAGAGGTGACCCCTGTCCTGTGTAACCAGCACCCCATCCCTCGGCACTGAGCAGAGGTGACCCCCTGTCCTTGTCCTGTGTAACCAGCACCCCATCAGTCAGCACTGAGCAGAGGTGACCCCTGCCCTGGGTTTGGGGTCATGCTCAGGCACCTGCTCCACAAGGGCTTGCTGAAAGGCACCTGGCAGGGCTCTGAGGGAACCACCACAGGGACACAGACCGTCTGAAATATCCTTGGGTCCTGGAGGCCAGCAGTGACTGAAGCTGCAGCCTCCCAAACACCCAAATCCTTGCATTTTGGCAGGAAGAGAGAACAACCACAAACGTGAGGGACAAATGCAAATACAACCTTGCTGCAATGGAATCCAGGTGCAAAGCCAGAGGAGTGGGGATTCCCGTGAATATCCGTGCAGAAGATCCAGGCACAGGCAAATCGCCAGCAATCAGCAACATCCATGCATAATAACCTACCTGCCTTTGTTCACATGAACCACTCCTCATTCATTAAACAGTTGTTCCTGATGGGTAATTAATGCCGACGGACTGAGCTCAGCAAGGGCTTTGTTTGGGTTTTTGTCGTTTGGCTGTTTTGGTGCCCCCTCCTTCCCCAAAGACAGAAGTCAATATTACCAGTTAATACCATTGCCCTCGTGGATGCACAAGCACAGCATTAGCGCAGGCATCCTTTTGCAGTCTGTCCATTCAATTTCTAAGAATGCCTTGAATTTATTACAGAAATTTTGACTAATCAAACCATTATTTATTATTTTATGGTGGGGAAGTGTCCACAGCATTTAAAATGAAAGCAGCAAATTACTTGAGTTACTGTAAACTGCATAAAACTCTCAAACTCATCTTGATTTAAATTTTAAAACAAAACAAAAACATACCAAAAAACCTCCCCTAAATAAACACATTCTATACTAATTATTTCTTGAGAAAAAAATAATTAACAGATGAATTGTCAGAGGGTACTGCAATACTCCACATGTAAATATTCTCTTTATACATCAAACCACTCATCACCTCACTGAAAAAGAAATATTTGTTACACTTACTGCAAAAATTTTCTAGTCATGAGGACCCTGATAATAAATTAAGTGATAAATTTTTCCATAAGCAACACATAAATAAGATTATGTTTTAACATGCAGCTATCAGATCTTCTCTTTATTTCATTACACTGGAAGGCTGAACTAAATGAATGCTTTTATTTTGACAGAGAACCTCCTCATCCTCTCTCAGCTTTCTTCTCACTTGCGAAGACATCTTAGCCCCCCTCTGTCAACTTGAAAGCTCTTACTGTCACCAGGCAGAGAGAAAACACCTCACTGTGTATGAGGACTGTCGTGTGCCAATGGATTTGGCTGTCAAGCACTGAAAAGTACTGTCACTCAGTGTCAGAGGACTAACAAAGCAATTATCAAAAAACCCACATTCATGAAGCTGAAGACATGCAGATTTGAATAAGACTCAGACAAATCTAGCTAGAAATCTCTCTCCAGACTGAAAAGGTGTGACTTCCATGCAGATTCTACTAAGCCTTGTTTTTTATTATCCCCCACATGAACAAAAGAACCCTCAAACCCCATGTTCATTATTTAAGACTTGATAAGTATTTGAAATGCTCTTTCATGGGAAATCCTTTTAAAGCCAGCAACTAGAAAAACATCATTTTCCTGTTGCTAGCTATATGGGCTAGAAAAGTTATCACTTTGAAGGCTGGTCATGGTAAAAAACCTGGGCTAAAGAAGCCACATGCATGGAGGATGGTGAATTTAGCAAAGTTAGAATTGTGTATGAAATGAAATCCAGACAGCCATGCAGTTGTGTCAAACAAGGAAATGCAAGACCACTAAAACCACACAGAAAATTGCAGCTACTGAGAATACAGTATTTAGCTGCTCAAGAAAAGTGTTCCCAAGGAATAGCATAAAATTCCTAATGAAGAAAAGCAGAGAACTGGAAGAAAGCAACTGAACAACACTGACATTCATCTGTTCCAAGGAGCAGCAAAGGACAATCCTTTCACACGTGTGACGGTACAAATTCTCAGCCTACCAGCTTTGCCAATATGACATATTCTTATTATTCTTATGACATATTTCAGATTAAATAACCATTTCATGCTCCAAAATACCTTTCTTAATTGGTCTCTCTGTGCACTTTAAAACCTGCCTAAACAAACTGATTCACAGAGAGGGGGTTACTCTCTGACAGGTAAGTCAGGTTAAAAGAGTTCTTAGCCTAAAAATCCAAACTTCTCCTTAGTTTCATATTTCATTAGAAAGAACAAACAAACCCTTCACAGTTTTAACATTTTTAGCTTACTATCACTCTGAATAAAAGCCTGGATGCATTTGCACAACTATGACTAGTTCACACTTTTCAGATCTGCACTTATTTAACATTGCAAGGTAGAAACAGCAGAAGTGCTGATTTTCTGGATGCTGGGAGGATAACTGTTCTGCTGAGTTCATGAAGATAGCTCATGAGCTAAAGTCATCCTTTTCAAAAGGATGTTTTTCTTTCCTTTTTATCCTAGATATAGTAAGATTCCTTAGACTTTTTGAAATGCATTTAAGATTGTCTGCTCCCACTTCCTTATCACTATTTCATTGAAGATTCTTGTCGTCATATTTGGATTGTTTGGAAGTCATCAGATATGTATCCAATACATTTAAGAGAAACATCTAAAGTTGCTGCCAGGTGCTCAGTAAAGTTTTAAAATGTCACAAATTCCAGCATGACACAGAAGGATTTTGCATCGACCTTGAAAGCAGTAGTGCACCACGACAGGAAAAGCAGGTGACAGTCTGGACAATGTCCAGTCTCAGTCATGCCAAACCCTAAAACAGAAGAAACACACAGGTGGAAAAAGTGGTGTAAAATCATATGATTTTGATAAATGAGGCATTGCACTATCATTGGAATAACTACAAATCACCAGCCTGCAGATATATTTAGGTGAGCAGTCTGTGGGATTTATGAGAAAAGCCTAAAAAAGATACAAAAATACATTCAGGACTTTTCCCTTTTCCTGTACTTAAAAAAAACCACTAGTCTTTGTAAATTAACTGCCTTTTAAGATAAACCTAATTACATTTTTAGACCCAGGATTATATATAAAAGATCCAGTCTCTATGTTCTGCCTCTTATAAATTATGCTATGTTTGCAACCTTTACTGGCTGAAGGGCTGCACAAGGAGAGTTGGTGGCTGCGAATTTATGACATCTTCCAATACAGTGTATTTCTTTACTGTCCATATCTTTTTCTTTAACTCACTTTCCACTTACTGGTTTTTAAGTTAGAGTGGTTCAGCTTCAGGAAAAAACGTGACGAGTGACACTTCTCTCCAGTGCCTCACATATTGGCACCGGCACTAAGAACAGCAGAAGTGGCCAGAGAAAGCTTAGAGGGAAACTCAGTTGGGGAAAAGCTAATTTCAAAAACAACACAAAAGGAAAGCTTTTAGCTGAACTCAGTCACAAGCCAACAGAACTGCACATATACACTGCTTTTCCAGAGCTTTGCTGAAATCCTGGGCAAGTTAGGTTTGCCCAGCTTGTGTCATTTCCCAGAGGCTGCATTTAAAAGTTATGGCACCCTCCAAGAGTTGTCTCTGGTGACAAATGTTTCTGTAAAAGCTAACAGACTTCAGTGCTACTTCTTGTTTGGCCTGTGTGTGCAAGAAGAAAATGTTCAGGTCATGAAAGTGATTGCTCAGAGCCCTCTTGCAGATGGAGGGACAGCAGTGGCAAGCAAGGCAGAACAGTTGTTTTTTAAAGGGGCTCCAACAATTAAGTCTTCTTCAACTGGTTGATAGCATGGAAGTGATTAGAGGAAAAAACGGTTACAACCATACACACTCAGATTTGCCTTTTTCTTGAGTGTGAATGCCATTTACACACTGGGGGTTGAATTATTACGCTCAGAAGAATCACTTCGTTCTTTTAGTTGATTATTTCAGGAATGTAATTTTGTAAAAAAAAAAATTAAAAATTGCTTTGCGTTTTAACAGCCATAATTATATTTGGCAAAAAAGTCCACAGGGAAGGTGTGTGCCCTTTTTAAGAAAAGCAATTACTCTGCTCCAGGTTAAATCGTTTCACCTGCTGTGAAGCATTCAAAATCTCTTTTGCTATTGAAGGCAGGTAGTTGCTTAATAGAAGGGTCATGCAGGCATTCACAAAACATTACTTGCAGAACAGTCAGAAGTCAGCCAATAGTAGGTGCATTCAAAAATTCCTCTTTTTTTTTGTATAATTTTAATTGCCAGCAGACTTGCAAATCTTTTTAATGATAAAAGTTGAGGGACACTCAGAGCTGCTAGAAAGTTCCACAAAACCAATTTGTCTTAGAGGTCTTTAAAGAAATCATTCATGCTGTTGTTAACAGACTGATGAAAAAACCTCCAAGCACACCACTGTAGCAGATGTAAATATACCTCCTTTGTGATTGGTGATACCATTGCTACAGCACACACCTCATTTCTCTGCCTCTACCAGCAAATCTGTGATTGCAGAGCACTCTCCGTGGTTTTCCCCTCGTTTGCATCTCAGACCTGCCTCTCAAGGAAACTGCAAGTGATGCAAACCTGCACTCCAGCACACAGACAAGTTCCTCTGCCAGGATGAATCCCCTCTATGATACTGCAGAGAGGGGAAACCCTCAGCCCTGACCTGCCTGCAAGCAGACACAGCTCAGGAGCAGGGCTGACAGCCAGGACAGTGCCCCAGCACTGCAGGGGACAGGGTGCCCAAGTGGGTCCATTTCAGACGGCAATAGCTGAACCAGAAAGGTGAGAAATACAAGGCTGAGGCCTTGAGCATGGAGACTCTGGGTGGGGCAGGGAGGCAGGAAATGGGCACAGGGTCAGCACTGGCCACAGAAACCTCACCAGTAACCAGTTAAAGAAAAGCAGGTCTGCAGCTTGGCAAAAATGGCTTGGGAGTGACAAAGACAAGACTAAGAAAGAATATTTAACATCTGCAACAGCAACTGCAACAACACACAGCAATGGGCAGTAAAAGACACAATTCCATCACCTTCTGTGCACACTTTGGTCTGTCACCGGTTTACCCAGCGTTAGGTTTGACAGCTCTTTGTGCAGCAGGGAGTCAATGACTTGGAGCACTTTGTTGGATGCAGCTGCTCTGAAGGTCTGGGCTTGCTCACAGTTCCTTCAGGACTGGCTAAATGACACTGGTGCAACTTGCACTAGCACAGCACAGCTATCCTGCTGCTTGGAAATGTTCTTATTCGCTACCATAAACACATATTCTTTCTTGCTGCAAACACCAGCTTGTCACACAGCAAAATTATACTTGTAGAACAGTTAGTAGGACTTACAATATTTATATTTTATCATCATAATAATGAAAAGCATTCCTTAATTATATAATTAAATCAAAATGAGGAAGTGCTTAAAGAAAGTAGCATGATACACCAACTGGTTCATTTCATTCATTTAGTTCAGTCTCTTAAACACTGAACTAAAATGAATAGATAGCAGCTATTTTAATCCTTCTTCTGAGTAATTAGCTGGTTTGCACCAAAAAGAGAGTAAGAGTTAGCATTACATTAGCTTGGATAGTTGAAACTACTTTTATTCTTAAAAACAACTTCGGAAGAAAATACATAGGGTCTAAAAAGGCATTTCAAAGCCTTTTAAAGCAATTTCACAGCCTTTTCATTAAGTCAAATGTTTTCCGTGTGTTTTACCCCAAATGAATACACAGTTGTCTACAGGAATTCGTATTTTTCATCCCGAAGTACTCAGTAAGAGGAAAAATTGATGATTTAGGCTTTGTTATTCATATATAGTAAACACACACATTTAGTCAGCAATAGGAACCCAACCACCTTATTTCACATTCAGACCTGTGGCCTTATTTGCATCCCTCATAGGAGTGCCAGGGTACCACACAGATGGTCCCAGCAGTGGATACAGCAGCATTTCCATCCCACTAAACTCTGCAGGAAAACACCTTATCAGCAAGGAAAGCATTTAGCAGGTCATCACCTTAACAAAACAACAAAGAGGACAAATCAACCCCGTTCTGGAGAGTGAACCCCTGCATGATGAACACATTACAGCTGCAGAGAGAGCTTTAATAAAAGCTATGTGGAAGCATTTATTTATTTAAACAGGCATGAAATCAACTTTTTTGTTTTTCAGAAACTTTCCAAAGTTGTTATTTTATTTTTAGTTTCGGAAAGCACCTATGGGTACTCTTTCCCTCAGGAAAAAATAATTATTAGGGATACTGAAGCCAATAGAAGAATAATTAAAAAAAAAATCCCAAACCTAACTTAGAGAGGCTCTGAAAAGGGTCAATCTGCAATCGCATAGAGCTGGGTTTCAGTATAGTTAAACTAAGTGACATAAATTCAAATTAATGTTAAATTGGTCTGGTCCTGTTTAAAAAGACTCTATCCCCAATTTTAAAAGATATGCAGGATTTACTACATGAGGTCACATGATGCTACTTCTAGCTCAAAAGTCTACAGCTAAAGCCATTGACATGGACCAGAAGAGAAAAAAAATTTGACAAAATAATTATAATCTAACTCTAATTCATAACTTAAAAAATTAAACAGCTACATATCCTGCAAAATCAAGACAGAATAAATGTCAAGTTTTATTTCCTGAAAGTCTGTGTACTTCTTTGTCTGTATCTGTTGCAACAGAAATAATTTCCACACCTTTATCTGAGAGCATATTTTTCTCCAGGCCATACCTCTCTAGATATTGGAGGGTTTGTTTGCAAGTACTGAAATGAAAATGGCAGACATTTACCACTATAACCATTAATTGTCCCTCCACATTCATATGTAATCTGTGCTGAAGGGGTAATCAATTCCCACTCCTGGAATTTATATGAATGAACAACAAACAAACAAATGCAAGAGCTACCTGGCAAGTGAAATCAGACCTTCTGTGTCCAAGGGGATTGATCTACACAGTAAATCCATTCAGTGGAAGCAATGATTTCCAGAGGCTTTTAGGAAAATCTGCCAGAAATGAAGGAAAATACAAAGTATTCCAGAGAGATCCTCCTTTTTCTGCTCATATTAGAAACCAAAAGTTGTATTGGACAGCAGCACTTCCAACCACGGGTATGAACCACAGACAGGGAGCTGCTGTACATCCAGACCATAGGACAAACGACCCACAAAGTAAATCAGTTCTCAAAAGTATGGCCAAAACCCCTTCAAAGATGGGGAAAACAACCTGATAATGAAAGTTGTGACAGAATGTGCTCCAGCTACCCCCAAATCTATGCCTTTGGGATCTACCTGCAAAAGGTGCAGATTAAAGCAGTTGATAGGATAACCCACTTAAAGAACAACCAAAAAAAAAATCAAACAAAGAAAAAAACAACATAAACCCTCACACAAAACACCAAACCAACAAAACCCAGCAGCTGGAGAGGCAGCAAATTTGATCTAAGGATTATGAGGTATTTGCCTGAGTGAGACCTCTTAGTTGCAATCCAGAGAAGGGAGGCACAGCTGGGCAACTGATCACCTTCCTCACCCATCTCTGCCCCAAAATGCATAAAAAAAGAAAAAAATAAAACAAAAGGGAAGAAGCCAGCGGTGATGGAACAACAGAGGGCATCTAGACACCAGGACATATTAACATCAGAGGAGTAACACCATTCATGACAAATTTCTGCGTATCAGTTTCTCAATTGCTGCCAGCAGCCATGCTAATCACTTGAAAACTTTCAGTCTTTCTGAAGCAGAAAAGTAATAGACAATAAAACACAGTCCTATTCCATACATCTAAGCAAAAAACATCCTGGGAACAAAAATGTCCATTAGAGAATCTCAATGACACCGATTTGGCAAAAATTCAATTAAAGAGAAAAGCTGTTAGCAGAGGATGGCTCGCGCTCACCAATTAACATGATTTTTGACAGTGTTACAGGATGATAATCAGTCTAATGGCTTTTATGGATTTCAGTCTTCCAGACTGGCTTAAAATAATAATTCTGCCTTTAAATACAAGGGCCCGGGAGAGTGGTGTTACACAGACATGCGGAGCAACGCTGCAATTCTCATTCAGAGGTGCAGTATGGGTGATATGGACAAATATTCCACACACAACACAGAAAACACACATCCTATCCATGTGCTAGCTTGAGCTACAAGAGCTGCTCCGAGTGACTACATTAATTACAGGGTCTCCTCCATGAATGTTACCAAAACACGGTCAAATGAGTAAAGTTATTTGACTCATTTCAAACACTTGAGCTACTCAACATTTTAGTTTCAGAATCTGCAATTCACTCAGCTCTCACTGTGCCATTTGGCATTCCTCTCACTTGAGGAGTATCAGAATCCCTTTCCCTTGGTTTTCTCCTTATCTGCCTGGCAGTTGGAGGTACCTAACAAACAGTTCGGTGGCTTTCAGCCCACTCCTCCTCAACAGTTGTAAACTGGGCACAGATATTATTACCCCATCAGATTTTACAGATGTCACCTGCTAATGGCTAAATTTATCAAGGACCTGTTCCAAAATAGTTTCAAAAATAAAATCCTTTTGATTTACTCCATCACTTACCAGCATTTCTCACAGCACCAGACACTGTCTGAAGCAGAGTTTGCTGCAGCTCCGGCAGTATCACGGTTCCTGCAGGCAGCAGCAGTTCACTCTTCGGGGTATGCAGAGCTCAGAGAGCAGAACTGGAACCACCCACCCTCATTGTCTGCTAATTGTCCCCAGCTTGAGCTCTTTAGCACTTTCTACGGACCCTGCCACCGGTGAAAACTTCCGTGGTAAGAATACTTGGCTTTTATCATATTTATTGTGTTTATGTAGAGAAAGAGAAGCACAGCTCAATCAGGTTTTATGCCCAGGGGATGTTGCAGCAGCTGCACAGCTGTAATTGGTTGTCAATGGCAGGGCACAAGCAGGAGGCCAAACGCGTGCAGATTCAAGCATATCCTTTACACTATTCCTTCCTATTACAAGGTGTGCCTGACAGGTGTTGGGAGTGTGAAAAGACAGCGAACATCAGATAATGAAACACCCATAAAGCGTCAGGGGGTGGATGTGCCTTCCTACATAGACGGCACAAGAGAATGTTCACCAGAGAAAGATGAAAAAACCTGCTCAAGCCCTAAATGACCCAGGAAGCAAGATGGAAAACAAAGTACACCAGAACAATCTCCATTAACTACAGCAATCACAGTCCAAAGCTCTATATTTCATGTATTTTTTGTGCTCTAATAGACAGGAGTAGCCAACTATGACAATGAGAAATTGCTTCTTCCACAGGCTGGCTGAGAGAACCTCTTGTGAAGATCAATGTTTTCAGGTGCAATAAGGATCAATGTCCCATTACAACATGACCAAGAACCTCAAATACTCTGCAGGTCTTCCTGTAACAAGCCAGATATTAGCAGGCACCAGAACACCCATCTGACAGCATGATCTGAACACGACACAAAGCTGGTTTACAATATAGTTCACCTGGATTCAAGCACAGAGCTGATTTCAACATGAATGACTCTGATTTACATTTTAAGAGTTATGCATCAATTATTTTACATGGTGACTTGGGTCATGTAATTTTCCTGCAGTGGTAGTTACACTTAAGAAATGCAAACTATGGTGTAATTTCTATTTTTTATTTTAGTACCTGGCAATCTTGGTGGAAACAGTCTTATTTGCTTGTCTTAGCCTACAAATAAATCCAGATTAGTTCTGTCTTGATAAGCAATAAACCTGAAAATTGTTTGCAAGTAAAAAGCAAAAAAGTAGCAATTTTAACCACTCACTTCTGCTCTGACATTTCAGCCAGAAGCACCTGTTCCCTTCAGGGAAGAGAACAGTCAGTAAAACAGGACAACCACTAATGTGATCCATGCTTTTATCCCTCTGTGACCAGCTGACTGAAAACACCAAGGTCATTCAAAGACTCCAGTCCTGTTTTAGGAGAGAGAAAAATTAACTTCCTGAGTATGTGCCTTTTCTGTAAGTGCGACATAATCTGAGCAGAAAATAACTAATGTGATATCAAGCCCACTTTTAGCAAAATAAAATCTTAAAAGCAGCAAAACAATAAATATTAGTTATAATTTTGGAGTTACATTCAGAACTTAAGAAACAAAACCCCTTGAACTCTAATTCACAACAAATCCACATAACTCCAGTCTATGTCTCCTACCTAAAGGTTTCTTTTTTATTTAAAGTACAGACTTCACATCTGATAGAAAAACAAACAAACCAACCATACAACAACAGTTCTGCTCAATTTAGAGCTTGTTTCACCTTGTGGGGAGAGAGTACAAAGCTCAAACCCCCCAAATTATTTACTGGGCTTTAGAATGACAGATTTTGAAAAATGTACAAGCACTAACTTCTTTTGATGTTTTTAACTCTGGCTTTGCCTATAGAATATATTTCACGTTTAAGAAGAGAGATCCTCAGCCACAGAAGTGCTACGCTTTATTCACAGGTTTGGTATTTGTTGAACTGGGATGATGTATTACCAAGTTCTCTGAATCAAGTCTCGGTCTCCATTTTGCTCCATTTTTCAGAGGTCACAGAAGAGCCAAAAACACTTTATCAAGAAGTGGTGAAGTGAAGCAGAAAAATAAAAGCTAAACTCAGACTGTGCACTTATAATCATTTTTTAATCTTAATAAATCAGTTGAGGATTTTTTGTTTAATTACATTTGACTGGCCTTGTGGCTGAAAGAATGGAAATTAGGAGAAACGGAAACTAGGAAGAATGGAAACCAGGAGAAAAGCCAGTGGCAGGAAGGTAATGAGAAAGCTTCTGTAAACTGATACTGTTGGATCAGACCAAATTAGCAGAGAGCTGTCCATTTTTCTGTTTTTCACTCTGCCTAAAACGAGCTCTGGAAAAAGACCACATCTCAGTACACCTGAACTATTGATCTGCCAGGAGACAGATTCCAAGTTTCCCTTTCTTAGTGACACAGGAAATGCTCTCCTGAAAAAAGACATCATCAGAAGTCAAACTACATGCAAAGCTGGATATGCCAGAGCATAATCATTAAATTTATGTCACAGACTGATGGGAGTAGTGAACAGGCAACTCACTTGAGCTTTATAAAAGTGCAGCATTGGCAAATACCTACAGGGGATTAAAAACAAAACCAAACCACAACAGAACAAGGACAGCAAAAAATGACAAGCAGCAAACTCAGATGACTTAAACAGGCCATGATAAACTGGGAATATTAGGGCCCTTCACCTTTTTCTGTCTCCCCAGCACTGCATAAGTCATCTTTGGGCAAATTATTTTAACATTCAGTTTTCACCTGATAGATCTTTTTGCCTGTACAATCCATTTTGGAGGCATAACTTGTTTTCTTTGCTAAGATTTCATTTCCTCCCATCTCAGAACTTGATGAAATCTATTTCTTAGTTCCTCATCTCCCAGTGAAAGCTGACAACAAGCATCTGACAAAATGTAGCTGTCCCATATGAGGTAATTCATTTCTGTCAAAGATTAGACATTTTTTTCCCTTAACATGAGATGACTGATACTGTTCTGCAAGATCCAAAGGGACGATTTAACCACTTAGGTGCCATGAGACCCTGAGGATTGGCTTTTCTCCTGAAAGCACACAGTTCAATGGTGAAAGCAGATGGAAGCCTCCAGAAGGTCTGGTAATCTCCTTCCTTTTGATTTGAGGCTTTGCCTCACTAAATTTAGGCCTAATCAAGTATTTTTCAGTTGATAATTTCTGCAAAATAGCAATATTTTGAAATGACACATTTGAACACTTCTAACCAGTCAAAACTTTTTTCTCCTCTGTACAGCACAGGGAGAAAACCTGAGGTATGTTAAACTCACTTGTGACTATTCATGACCTTAATGGCAATGAATTCTTCTGAAATGCAGCTCTCACCTGACTTCCCATCTCCACTAAATCATAATCATCCATCAAAACTTAGGGAAACCCAGACCATGGGATCTCACCATCTGACTCCCTAACAGTGAAAGAGGGGAGAGGAAAAAGTGCGCTACAAAAAGTGAGCTGCAGCACGGGCGGGTCGTTCCCAGCCCCGGTGCCTCTCCCTTCCCAGGGGACTGGGAACACGCAGGAAACCTGGGCTCTGTGGCACCAGGGGTGCTTGGGGTGGGCTGAGTCAGCTGCTGCAGTTTAGTGATGCTCCAAAGAGCAGCAAACAGCAGATGAAGGAACAGACACAACCCAACCCACCCCACCCCTCCCTCTTAAATGGCTAAAGGCCCTCGGGACCCTTTGGCAAAGGTGTGGCCATGGAGTTTGCTGGGTCAGGCCACAGCCACAAGCACAGCATATTATTTAATTTCTGACACTTAATTGAAGCTTTTCCAGAGAGATAGATGAAATAAATAGAGAACAAAACGTTTTGGTGCTGGCATCTGATGTTTTCCTCAAGACGTAGCTCTTGATGCCAAAAATACTCGGGAATCAGCGTTTGAAAGGTTAATTAGATTCTCCATAAGCATTTCAATTACAGGAATGAGAAATTAGCCCATTGAATACATATTTAATATGTATCCTGACACATCCTATTTGTTTCAGATTTTCTCTGCCACAAGATTTTTCTTTTGCAGGCAGTGTTATTAATGGCACATCCTGTGACGACGTCATGTTTACAGCTCGGGCCACCTCTGGAGGCCCAGGGCTACTCTAATCAAGATCTTTGGTTACAGCTGTCTCCTTCTTCCATCAGCAACACCAAACCTGCTCTAGTCACAGCACCAGGGCAGCCCAGAAGTGACCTGAGTGCTGTGTTTCCCACAGCAAAGCCCAGATGTGAACTCTGTGCGATGAGGCTGTGCCTGCAGACCCAAGATCCCCTGAGCAGCCATGAATTATAGACAGAGCTGCCCAACCTCGTCAACTGCACAGGAGCAGCCATGCAGAAATTCTGGTGCCTCGTGCACCCTCTGGATCTCATTCCAGTTTCAAATCACATGGAACCAGATGTAGTAAAATAAGCACTTGTGAGATGAGAACAGTTTGATGTTTTGAAAGAACGGTTTTCTTTCTGAAAATGTGGCTTTATCAAGTTCAGAATATTGTGCAAGAATATACTAATTGTTCCTTACTGTTATTTAGAAAGTGTCACTAACAATGGTTCTGCAAGCGATAAATATTCAGTTTGAATTTCACTAATTCAATAGTGGTTAAATTTCTATAAACAAAGCATATTAAGAGTAGTTAGAGTGCTTTAATAAGTTACACTTCAAGTCAAATAAACAAGCCTGAAACATTAAAAAGTGGTGACAGATGAATAAAAGGGAATAGAAATAATTCTGGGAATAAATGGTGATACCGTCTCACGGAACAGTCTGTGCTAGAGTTTGAGGTTGTTTTTTTATATATCCATAAGATTAATTGATTATTTTGCCCCTGAAATCAAAAAGGGCAGAAAACCACCAAATGTTTACCATTCCATGGGGAATAAAGTGGGACAAAAACTGATTTGTACCATGCTTTGTACAATATATGCATTCTCACTTGATGTCTTCTGGGATGGGTTTTTATGTATATGTAATTCTGAAAACGTTTGATTAACACACAGGATGAATTTCCCTCAGACTGTTTTAAAATGAATCCAAACAATTTGCCAGTACTGAGCAGACTGCCACAGTCTCTGTGTTCCATGGAGCTATAGCAGCCAGCCCAAATGAGTGCTCATTCACAGAGTCCTCGAGCTTTCAGCAGAAGTAGGATTACATCTCTGCTAACAGAACCCAAGGATATATTAAAAAAAATTAAAAATTCCTACATTTGCAACATTTTTATTTTTCAAAAATAATCAGAAACAGAGATAATTCTTTTTATGAAGAAAATAAAAATTGCCAATAACATATTGTTTTGGTCTCCCCTTAACTAGGAATTAAGTCCACTTAAATGAAGTCTTAATGAATGGACAAACAACATGCTCAGTAAGTAGCTCAGCAGGCACACACAAGGTGTTCAAATAAGAACCTCAAAGATCTGATGTGACACCCAAGGTTTTACTAGTTGACCACTTAGAAATGATCAAAACACTTCTCAAAAATTGCAGTCTTTGAAATGGAAATAATAGTTTTTATCTTAAATTTTACCTTTACACAGGTTTGGAAAGTTTTGTTTTCTTTCTTGAAATAGGTTATATGTCATAATTGTAAATCAATCTAAAACTGCTCTGTTCTCTTTTTCCCCCATCTCCTAGTGTTAATCCTAATCAAAGCCACCAGTCCCATCCCTCTGGGCATTAAAAGGAATTGTTTCTTAGTTTTCAGGATTTGTAACTTCAATTATTTTTGCAATTATTTGCTGAATTTAATTTCTGATCTTGTTCTATAATCCCAGTTACAATTTCTGATCAATTATTTGATGCAACTTAAAAATAACAAATCTTAAATTGCACCTCATGCCAGATTCTGATTTATGAGTGCTCTAAGGGCTGACTATTGGTGGGACTAGCTCAGAAAAAAAACCCAGGAAATCTTCCCTTGGGATTTAAATAATTTGCCAATTTTTGCACAACAATTTAATTAGGAAAATTAGCAAGGGAATACTTTGGACTACTGCAATATTTTGCAAGTTTTCAGTTTCCTACCAGCAATGTTTTCCCCTCTAGTCCTGAATGACAGGTCTGATTAAGTTGTTGAGAGGAGCAGTGGATCATCTCTTATGGGACCAAGATAAAGCTGCAGTCAGTTCACAATTTGCCGATTGCAGAAGGCATCTAAAGTGCATAAAGGTCATTCAAATTAATCAAATATTAACAACTTAATAAGACTGGATTTGATGGAGGAGGGTTGTGTGTGCATCCTTTCCAGCTGAAGTTGCAGTTAAGATGATTTTTAGTTCTATGTTCTTTTCTGGTCACTTTGCATATCAAATATTTTGATACCATTTTTGCTCCTGTAACATATTTGAGAAATCACTTAAGCACTCAGAGGGGTAGTGGCTCACATCCAAACAGGTTGGAGAATAAGAAAAGCTTGCTGCTCAATGAGGTGCCTTTGTTTCTTGAATTACTCTCCTTGTCCTAAAGGAGACCTTTCAGGTGAATTCTGAGCGAGCAGCAGAGCTGATAGAAACAACAATCAGGAGTCAATGATACCAGGTGCAAGAGGCACAGGGCTTTCGTGGCCAAATCTGTGTTAGAACCTCTCACTCACAAAGAGCTTGACTGCAATTGCCACCTGCAAAAAAGCAATTTGGAAAAGACATTGCAAAGATAAGGTTAATGGAATTTTCCTACGAGCAACTCCTAAGGGATTCTCTGTTAAAAGAACCACTTTCCACTTTGGATCTTGGTTTATTTCAGTTATCAATCTTACAAATTAAGGCCGGCTTCTGACAACATAAAGTGTATAAATAATATGCAGTCCTCCTTGAACTCTTACAAATTAGCCAGCAATGAGATTCAAGTGACAGACCTCAAAATAGCGTCATCCAAATTTTTCTTCCCACAAGGAAACTCAAAAGTGAATAGTAACAGACTGCTTACAAAAAAGTCAGAACAGAAGCTCTGTTGACTTTCCCACTCTATTCAACTTGAGAACTCTCTCTGATAAGGGAGGTACCAGCAGAAAAGCCACAGAGACCATAAAGTTAAAAATAATTGCACAAAAGTAAGAAATGGTATGGAAACACCAACTACAGTGAAATTGTTAGAAATTAATATGGTTGAAGACTAAGAAACAACAAATTACCCGTCACTTAGATGCTCACAGATTAGAAATTTTCTAAATTTTGTTCCTTTTGTCCTTGTATTTTAATACAAGGTTTACAGAATACTTTTGCTGAGGGGAAAACCAAAAATATTTTAAACAAATAATTGGTTAAAAAATACCCTCCATGGAGAAGTGTGATGAAATTATTTATTCTCTTGAAGAGAATGCTCAAAGGAGATGGCATTTTCTAATTTTAACACCTCAAATGGAAAACAGGATGTAGTAGATGTGATTTAAGTTAGGGACAGCTGTGTTGAAGTTGTACAGTAGGAAATGCAATGGTATTACAGATAAATTTAGACTTGTGGACTGAGGGTAAAAGCTTTTTGTACCAAGCAGCACTTTTTGTTTCTGATCCAAATAACAGAACACAAGCCACTAATTCTGAAGTGCTCTCATAATCACACAGTACTGTGAGTATTTCAGCCCTCACATCAGAAGCAGTCTACAGACCTTAGTGACAATCCTTGTTTTTAGCTCTACATTAAATGGGTTCATTTGCACAAAAACAAGGCACTCAAATTCACCTGCAAGTCAGATACAAACCACAGAGCTCCCTTTCAATCATTGCACAGCCAGGCTACTGTACATCCTGTTCCCATCAGCTTGTAAAGGAACAGTTTCCCATTTGAGATATTCCTTCAAACCATGCTCATATACTACAGGGACACTCCTGTGTTATTGGGGAAATATTAGAGGAGCACTGCTGTGTCATTTCATCCTTGGCCTGAGTGGGGTCAGTGCCTGGTTGCCACCAATGTGTTGAAAGTCTGGGAATGTGTTAACTCTGACAGTCCTTGGAGTTTTGACAAGTCTCCCTCTTGGGAACAAAGTGTGGCTTATGGAAAGGAAATAATCTTTAAGTTTTGCTCATGATGGCTGCCCGTAATACTACACTCCTATTTTACAGAGTTTCTTCTATAGTATTGGATCCTGTTTAAAGGGTATAATGTAGAAAGATGTGGGCAAGCCCAGCTCTAAATAGCTTGTCCCTCCCTCTATATTTCATGTACCTCCAGCCCCACACAGACAGAGTGTTACAGAATAGATTAGACCCTGAAAAACAATGCTCCTGTTTCTGTCTATTGGAGAAGGACTCTGATCTATTCATTTAGCAGTATAAGATACAATCGATGACCCAAAGCCTTCTGTCATTCCTGTGAGTTACACCTTGCCTTCCCTCTAGGTTACTGAACAGGAAGCCAAAATATATTATTTCATCCATAATTCTATCTGTATTGATATGTGAACTATATAAAGATATCCCAATTCAGACTGCACTTTGATTTTAAAGTTGTATGTGCTGTTTGGCAACAAGGGAAACAGATTTTTTTTCCTGGGCTGCCTGTGGTGTTTTTTTAGAACTTGAAGGAAAGCTCCATATGAACAGAACTGTAATGTTAGCCAACCTGCCAATCAAGACACTAATCCTCCACACATCTCTACTGTCAGGAGACAGATACCTGGAAGCTGGTATGCAGGAGATAAAGGGGAAAGTTGGACAGGAACCAGAAAATGTTCAAAATAAAAATTAAATACGTATGTCCAGATAAATTTTCCTTAAAAAAAAAAAAATCTAATATGAATGATACTAAAGAATTTTGACCTCCACAGATTAAACAGAGCTGTACACACGTACTCATGGCTGTTGGTTGCTTTCAAGTACCCCCTGGAACAGTATTTTGTCTTTATTGCATTTCCAGACAAAGGCATGGTGTTCTTGAAAGTGGAAATAACTGCACTGGTTAATTTTGAGTCTCATAAATGACTGTGGAAGGCAGATTTAACTATTTAAAGAAATAGACAAAGTTTTTATATTCAGGTCTTCACGTAAAAGTGAAGACAATACAATACAATACAATACAATACAATACAATACAATACAATAAAAACATGGTGAATTGGAGAAGCAACAAAACTGTAATATAATATCCAGAACTCACTGGTCAGTGAATATTAAGCATTGTGTTCTTTAATCCACTGCAAAAGAAAGAAATGTCAGGATCTCTGTAACCGTGCTGTCCACTTTTACTGTTTTCTGACACATTAGGTTCAAGCAGATAAATTGGAATAATTTAAGCAAATCTTTTCAGATGTTCTCTTCAGATATTGTAAATAATTCTTCAGATAATTGTGAATTTCATTTCTACCCACCACTCTTGATCTGTAGCATATACCCAGGCCATTGGTAACAGTGATTTGACACTCCAAGTTTAGCTGTTTTGACCACGAACATAAGTTACAAGAACTGTTCATGCTCAATGATACACTGATTATCTTTCTTGAGATTAGGCTTGTCTTAAAACTCTGTGTGAAGTTATGAATGAGAATTTTGGGTTTTGTGAATATTCTTGCAATACTTAAAATTGGCTGGCTCCCTAAGTGTTCCTGCCAGTAAAGTAATTTGCTGGAATACTGTTGGAAAGCAAATACAGAAGGGGTGCGAATACAGTCAAAGAGAATTCATTTGCAAATCAAATGGATGGTGGAAGAGGAGTTGCATTCAATGAATTCAACAAAGACACTGTCACAATAAATACAAGAACATTTGGCAAGGATAACCTTTGTAAGACTTGCTATCTGTGTTCTGCAAAGGTATCCATATGTGTGAAGTTCCTATCTCCATGCAGGATTCTGTCTATTCCAACAGATGCAGAACTGGCCTATCGAACAGCTTGCAGAGCCAGATCACTAGACTAGCATTAACATTTAGAGCCGGAACTGAAACAGCTTTTCTGAAGTCATTGTATTAATAACTAGCCCTTGTATATAGAGGAAGAGAAGTTACAGAATGTTTTATTCCTATTTTATCTTTTATTAAAAAACCAAATAGTACTACCATTGTTATCACTACAGTGTGGGAAAGAAATAAGAATAATAATAAAAAAAGTGAATTGTACATTAGTAAGAACTAGGTACAGGATATTTATATTTCCACTCTCCTAGTCAGGAGAGCACAGACAGATAGTCAGCAGCATTTAAAAAAAAGCAACCCAGGAAACTATTATTTTCTCTTCAGATTCACGAAGAAACTGAAAAGCAGCTCTGTTTATCTCATATCTCACAACGGTGGGCAAGTCTGCCCCCAGTTATGGTCACTTGCCTCAGGAAAAATTCCTCCTCCACAGAGATCACACCTTGGCTCCCTGTTGGTAGCTGCTCACGGCTGACCCGTCCTAAGCATCTACTGGTGTTGTGCAAAAAATGCTGGAGTCAATGAGCTCCTGTCCTGCAGAGGGCTGCCAAACTGTTTATCCTGGCAACACAATGCAGCAACTGGGCAAGGAGCTTCCTCCTCACCCTGGCCTGGACTACAACGGCATCAAAACCCTGACAGGAGACACAGGATTCACCAAAACAATGAAAGTCCGTTTCTCTTCTCTGGGTTTTGCAAGTGAAAGCAGCAATGAAAGAATACAGCCACATTTCTGAAATCTTATCCATAGCCTTCCTGGCTATACTGTAATTGGCTAAACATGACAACTTGAGTTGTGACTTGACTTGTGATTTGACTATTGGAGACTGTGCTTTTTTAATAAATATAATTACATTCGCTTTCAGTAGAAAAGTTTATAAAGTTTCCTTTGAAATGTTTGTCCTGGCTAACATTTCTAATATTTTGACTTCATTAGATTTCAAAATGAAAAAGTTTTGAAACCGTACATTTTTTGGTAGGTCTGTTAATTTCTGATAGACTATGGCTAGTATTTGTAGAGACTCAGGAAAAACAAATTCATTGCAAAGCTTGCCTGATACCTTTTTTTTTAAAAAAAAAAAAAAAAGAAAAGTATATCCAAGTTAGGCAATGATACTTGTATGGGGTCCAGCTTCCAGCTGAGTTCTAGAAGATAGCACAGTCCATACTCCCTTTTGCAGTGAGAGTGCCCAAAGGAGGATTATGGTACACTTGGTCAGTACTGAGCCTGAACCAGGTTCCAGAGATGAAAGCACATGAACTAATCTGTTGAGCTATGAAGTTCACTGCTGTGCTGGTTTATAGAAATCCTATTAGCAGTGTGACTGAGGGGTCAAAAGATAAGACAGCAGACAGCTGGAAATGATGGATCAGACAAATATTTTAGACAAGAAAGGTATTTCTTAGGTATGTTGTACTTAACCATGTATTATACAATCAAGAAGTACTGGTCGCTAAAGGGTAACAGATTCTTCTACTGCTTCAGAATTTTTAAGTTTTAAAGTGCTTCTGTGCTATCTACTGGGCCATCTTATGTCACAATGACAGTATTCTTTTGGGCTTCAGCAAGATATTAGGTAAGAAATGCATATAGCATACATATACATATACACATACACATACATATACATATACACATACATATACATATACACATACATATACATTTACATATACACATACACATACATATACATATATGTATACATTTGCATATAGCAAAATTGACAAATAAGATTCCATGCGTTTTGTACCTTTTACTTTTTGAGACCTCTTATTTTTCTATTGCCTGCTGTCTTGAAATCCTCTCAGTAGGTGCATTATTTCCCTGCTGTAGGTAAATGGCCTGCCTCCAAGTCCACTGAAATACCTCGAGAAAATCCCAATTATACCACCAAGTTTATATCCCCTCAGAATGCAATGTGCCTGGAACTCAATTTCTAAAAGAATGACATCAGCAGACTTTGAAATATCAGACATCACAAAAGCAGGGAACTCTTGTTTCATGTATCATCCCACTGCTAAGAAATTTATGGTTCTTTCACCCAAGGCAGATGCTGGGGACGTGTCCTCAGCTGGCACTTACAATCAGTGCAGGTTTGGGAGTGATATACATCTGAACTCTGAAAGAATAAATAGCTCTTACCCCTTTTGATCTACTGCGGAAAAAATCTTTAAAATTGAAATTCTGAAAAATTGCTTAATTGTTCAAAAAGTCTTGTTCTACTAAACATGGTGGTGTTTTAGTATTTCAATCTATTTAATTCTTTATTGTTACAGAAAACAAACTTGAAGGTCTAAATATAACTCAGTTGATGCTGATTTTCAAAACAGATACAAATCAACACCTGAAGCTTCCAATTTAAGAGAATCAACTACAGAAGTCAAAACTGAAGTTGGCTAGATAAGGAGCCAAATTACTTGAGAAAGAAAAATTAATCTTCATGCAAATGCAAAAAACCATTGAATTCCTGTAAGACCAAGGCTCTAATACTATCTGGGCTTTGCCTTCCAAAAAACTGGAAACACAGGAAGTCCACAATGTGCTTTTCAAATGGAATGCTAAGAAGAAGGAGTGAAACTACAAAGCACAGAAGAAATAATTAAAAAGAATAGGTCAGAAAGTATTGCAGAAAAATTAAACGAACAAAATCTCAATGAACTGGATTTTGCAAAGGAAATTAAGTAATAAAAATGAAAAGTTTTCAGTTATAAAAGAAAAAAAGAACAGGGAATATAGTAGTCTGAAAGCTCAGCAGATATAGTGATATTCTTGGTATGCTTAAATGCAGAGTAATTAAGAACATATAAAGACAGAACCAGAGAGAGCCACCTAAATTATTGAAATGAGTCCCCTTAGATCCCAGTGAAGACAAACAGTAAATACTTAGTCCAACGTGTTGCACAGACCATACTCTTTGTAGTTGGTCATGCTTTGTAGCTCCATACCTTTCCTCATACCTTATAACAAAATTCAAGTCAAGTTAAAAAACTAACCGCTGAAATTGCTGCATGGCATAGCAGGAAAAAAAAACAAAGCAAGAGCATCCCTGAAGTACTACAGAGTTGGGCAAAATTCCAGATAATCATAGAAAATGTAGTAGCCATCTAGATAGGAAGAAAACATTGCTTCCATTCCAATCTCGATGTGTTTTTATCCATCTTGCCTGACAAAACTTTCCTACCTGATTTCAAACATTTAAATCATTGTAATTCGAGATTTGAGTTTTACACGCACCAACCAGAACAAGCTAATGCACCTGGATGTAAGAGGAGCACTGACACTCTGCCAACATAGCACTGCTGGAGATATGGCTTAAATACAAGAACTGGGAAGCTGATAGAAAGTTGCTAAAAAGGGAAAATGGATATTGGATATTGAGGATGGACAGGAGACCTTAAAACATGGACCTTGGCTGACCTAAACAGAAGAGTAAAAAATGTGTGCTCATGAAATATATAGATTTTTCAGATTCAAAAGTATTACCAGTAATAATGTAATAACCAGTAATAAAATAAACAGTGCCAGAGGTTTATGTCCAAAAAGGAGACACAGGAGTCCTTCAGCTGTATTTGAATAAGGGGAGAGAGGCCACCAGAGCACACACCCGTGGGGTTTTCCCTCTCTGGGGGTTTCACAGGGCTCAGCCTCCCTTCATCCCAACCTCCCAGCTGCACATTGCCCTCTTCCCTTCCCCATTGCCGAGGTGCTAGGAAGGTGCAGCCTTCCCAAAGCACCTACCCCAAACACCCCCTGGAACCCACAGTTTTACCCCAAAGTTCAGAGGCTCAGCCTTGTGCAGACCCTTGGCTCCAGGAGCCAAGCTCTCTGGGCCAGGAACAAACCTGCTGCCCGAAGTCAGGAGAGACAGTTCTGACTCATTTCAGACATTAACACCCCGACCTTCACCCCTGGAACTGTTTGTAAAGACATGAGCACACATCTTTCAGTCCCCTGAGTGCCCCAGGAACAGTGCAGGAGGTGGCCAGGCTGGGCTGTGGCAGGTTCTGCTCCACACACAGACCTGACTGCACCCGTCTGGCCGCGATGAGATCATGGGAGGTCTGTGCTTACAAAGGCTCAGGGTGTCAGCACAAACCCTTTGATGTATTCCTGTAAAAACTACATCAGTGGAGAGTGAGGCACCCCTCCTTCCATGTGCCCATAGAGATTGAAAATCTCAGATTAATTAATACTCCAAGAACAATTTAATTATTTTTATTTGCAGGAGATGACAAACCATGTTATTGATGCTGGAATCACTGAAAGATTGCACTCAGGAAATTAGGCTTTTTCCTACCCCAGACAAAAACACTGTTTTCTCAAACCATTAATTTAGTATCCCTCCTTAAAGTGCTTTTAAAGAATTGTAGTGTTACAGTGCACATGGAGTCACCTGCCTGGAAAATGATTTCTATCTTTTAATAATGTCTCTCTTTTAATGCATATTTTGCCATCAAAGGTGGAGTAACACCTAGTCCTTGCTATAAAAGACTCAATATCATTTTGTGTGAGAAGCTCTGTGTGTTATATCAACCCCTCCAGAAATATAAGGATTTCCCACTCCTAGTGCACACCTATTTCCTTACACTGTGCCACGTATCCATAGAAATGCCTGTAGAAACATCCTATGGGTATCACTAAATATTTTTTGGCACAAAGATATTCTTGCCATTTTTGTTTCATTCTCAGAAGCTGTCCTAGGTTCCATCTCCCCTCTCATCTCTTGTGTGGCTTAAAAGAAATGATACAAACCTGAGTCCTCAGTTAAGAAAGGTAATACATGTCCCATTTTTTCTTCAAGCTGACAATGCACCTGGGACAATTTGATGCTGTTTCCAAACAAAAACCAGACAAATTACTATTAAAGAAATACTGTACCTAGTAAAATTTTCCTCATTGCCTATGACTACCTTAATTTGGACAAAGGCATATCTCAATAATGGGATCATATCACTGCCTTTGGTAGAAAATCCTCAGCAGAACACTGGATACGGATGCTGTTTGCAAGGGGCACAACAAAGTCATCTGTCACCTGAAATACTCCTTTGGGAAACCTTCTACACTGGTAAAATCCTGAAACGTAGTGAAATGAAACTGGAATGCTTTTTCCTCTTTAAATTACGTTTCAGCGAGTATAAAAGTCTAAATAGCATGGCAAGCTCATGTGATGGAAAGTACAGCCAGTAGATTTTGTGTAATGTTGTAGATGTGATTCTATACTGATGAATTCAACTTACACTGTGCTTAAAGTAGGTGTGGTACAAACCTTTTCTATTACCTCCCAGTGAGTTGCTGTAATTCAGTATCAATTCCTTACAAACCATCCTTGTGCTCTAGAAATTGGAAACTGGACTTCAAGTCAGCATGGACAGAATGACTATTAAAAAAGAGCTCTTTCCCCAAAACAGTCACCAGTAAGGTGTAAGCCTGAGAGAGCCATCTTCAAAACCACAGGAAAAACAACTTATTGGTCAGGGAAATGATCAAATATTAGGAATCTGAAAGTATAAGAAAAAAATAGAAACACTTGTAGCTACTCCTTTTTTTTTTAAGTACAAATGCCTTGTAGATATAGAGGACCAAAGTCAAGTTATTAGTTTTGCCCTAATATTTCCCATTGTGTTATTCATCTCATGTACAGGACTGTTTCACATGGGCTATAAATTTATGCCCGTTCTGAAGGACATATATAAAAATACGTGCACGTTCTGACACATGTACACACATAGATCTTCTCCCTCCACTTTCATCTCCTTTCATCCATCTCCCTCATCACAGATGCACACACACCTCTGCTGAAATGAAATAATTCTCACTGCTTGCGTTAGCTACAGTCTTAAGTTCAAACTAGAGATTTTTTTTTCTTCCATGTTCACATCTATATTTTTTTCTCTACAGGATTTAAAGCTTGGGAAGCATGAAAGATAGAGTGAAAATAAATTTGAATTCTATATTAAAAAAAATGTGAATATCAAAAGATTCTTTCACAGCTGTGTGACTGCTGGCATTTGTAAAGAGTCAAAGAATCCTGGAATATAAAAAGGCAGAAACACAGTTGGTTTTTCAATCAAGTGTATAGAGAAAAAGCAAAAGAACAAATCTATAGGAACAGCAAGAAGGTCTAGGGGTGGGTGACAGGTAAAACCTATTTCCTTAATTTAAACAGTCATTTCTAGAAGCACTTGAGCAGGAGGATGATATGAAAGATTGACATATTCTGTTCTACACTTTAAACTGTGGTTTGCATTTTACCAGCAATACAAGGAAGAAGATGAAAGATGTCTTTCCTTATTCCTTACTTAATTGAAGTGTCTATTTAGAGTGACATTTAATAAAAGATAGAATTTTTGTGTAGTTATTATTTGTATTACCATAGCATCTAAGACTTCTAGTGATAAACCAGAACCTTGTGATAGGGATTCAGGTATTGAGAAATGGCTTTGTGTGACTCTGAGCACGTTCCATATTCTGCAATGCTAATGGGAGGAATGAGACAGGACTACTTCTTTAATCCCCCCAGTAAATTCCTGTCTGCTGTTCAAAAACTGCAGCAAAAAAAGATCACCCATTGCTAGAAAGTTTCTGGCTCAAGAGGAACAACAGCACACAAAGACTCAGTGAGGTGGTACTGCTTAGTTTGCCCTATCAGGAACCTAATAATGTCTTGTAGTCTCCTGGGAATAAATGTAAAAATTAATATCAAACAATTTGGTGTGCAAAAGGAAAACTTTTTCACTATGTTCTTCTGAAACATTTTAAAAGAGACAAAGTTCACAGTGAAGTAAAAGGGAAGCAACGCACAAAAGGGTGATGCCTGTGCTCAGTTTTCCAATTTCTTATTTTTCGATCCTTTTCCATTTCCTTACCTCTTCTAATCCTCAAGTCATCCTCACTTTTCATGGATTCATCAGCTCCCAGGCTGATACCAGTTACAATAACTCATTGTCACTAAAGAAGTTCTGCTCTGAGGTTTCCAACAATACTTCAAGTACTTACATACAGATTTACCATAAATTGTAAACATTTTGAATCTCTGTTTTTAGAGCCTGATCACACCCATTAGAAGAACAACTCTTTTGGTTAATTCTATTAATTGTAACAAGTTCTTCTAGCCTGANAGATGAGAAAATTAAGAAAATTGTTTAGCAGTTGAGTCAAACTACCACAAATATAAAGACTGTTTGGATGTCCTGTAACAGAGAGGGAAAAGATGCTTGTTGGTTTCAATGAATTCTTCCTGGCTAGAGATAAGTATTAGCTTTGTTCTGTATCCTCACCAAATACACACACAAAAACCTACAGACACAAACCACAAGTGAGCTGGTTTGCATATTACATGATTGGATCTTGAAGGTCCCTTGCAACCCAAACCATTCTATTACCCTATGATTACAGTCACTGTCAGTAAAAGCTATCAGCCAAAAGTCAGAAACTCTGGAAATCTGGCTTGCTGATAGCTAAGGAGGTGAATCTGTGAGCAAGAGACAAGCAATGCTCTTTACATGGCAGCTAATGAACTAAACTATGGAAAAAACTCATAAATACTGAAGCCTTTCTAAAGACTTTTTTATATATTACAGGCACTGTTGGAGGAAGGGCTGTTCATTCAAAGTTTGCCAGAAACTTGTCAGAACTCTTTACTCATGATTACTATATTTCAGTTCATTGGATATCACACTTTTAAAATTAATTACTGATTTTTTTCTAATCTCTCCTATTTGTTGGCTCTTAAACTGACAATTATACAAAGCCTGACAACTATGCCCTCAATTATATTTTGTGGGGAAAAATTGCAAAAAATGTCATTACAGATGCACATGGTTCAGATCTTTTGACTTTTATCTTTAGATTTGCTTCAGTCTCCTCTCTCAAAGTGTTTCTAAGGCAGCAGAATGTTGGTGGCTTACAAAAATGTCTTTTTATTTTCTTGTGTACGTGTCATATAAAAATGTATCATATGGAAAGAGCATAGTTGCTAAAATATAAAGTTAAATGTCAATTGGAAGAGAGAGCATTTGATCTGCATCTTCTGTGGACAGTTTGCCCTTTGGATAAGCAGCTACTGTAATTATGAAAAACTGGAGGCTGCTTTGCATGGACTTTGCTTTTTCCACATAGACCAGGATAATGTTTTCCAGCTAAATAAGCTGGGTTTGTCCCTAAAACTGAACAGAGGGAGTGCAGTTGAGCTGTGGGGAAACAGTGGAGGCTGAGCTCACCTGTGGTGAAAGTGACTTTTAAACAGGTACCTCAGTTTTGTAAATAGGCTATTCCAAATATTAGATGAGTGTAAATAGAACAGTTGGGTTTTGGAAGAGATTTTAAGGACTTTTAATCCGAATCAATTGCAGCAGTGAAGAAATTAGTTCATACATGTGTGTCTCTTTAATATTTATCATTATAATGACAACACCCTGCCCCTCCCTTGGGAATCCAGCAGTGCCCCCCTCAGCTGGCATGGCCAGGAACGAGAGTACCCATGTGCACTACCACAGGTTTTGTTGTGCTTGCCCTGAGTTCTGCACAGCACAGCTTGACAAGACACAAAACCCAAAGCTAACTAGGCAATGTGCAGTAAATAAATACATACCTCTAATGAGCTGAAAAAGTAGAGAGTCAGAGGCTGAGCTTGTGACAACATCCTAAGGAACATGCCCAGCTGTTGGAATCCCAACCTTTGACATCACACAGTCAACTGATTTTGAATTCTTGAAATAATACTTGAAAAAAATTGTAGGTGCTTTTCATATGAAAAATAAAATAGGATCACAAAAAAAAAAAAAAGGAAAAAAAAGGAAGTCTTTGCAGCACACCTTCAGAATTGTTTTTTATTTTTTCTTTTATATTCTATTCACCTTTTATCAAAGTGGCTACATCAAACCAAGCTCCTCTCAGAGGGCACATCATTTGAAGCCAGTAATGCCAGGAGAGAAGCTGCCTTTCCAGAAATGCTTGCATTTTAGCTAACTGCCTTTTCCCCCTTGACCAGTCCTAAGTGGTAAACTCTTCAAAATTCCATTCAGCTCCAGAAAAAAAAAAAATTCTTTTGTTTGCAAAGATCTTAAAAATATATAAACCAACTCTGATACTTCCATCACATTGTGTTGTCCTCGGTAAGCCTTTAGAAGAACATTAAAACATGGCCAAAATTCACATGGAGTTAATTTCTCTCTCTTGCACGGTATCAGCTCAGGGCAGGAAATGCAAACCCGATTTCTTCTCCCCTTCCCATCTGAACTATGCTCTCAGGGGTAGCTGGGTGCCCTGTCAATTGAATACCCAAATGTGGTGTTCCACACACAGAAATAGGTATCTCAAGCTCAATATCCCTCTTTGTGGGTTTTGATACAACACAATTAATTTTAAACAGATCAGAAAGGAAACGTTGAATAAACCAAGCAGTCATATCATTCATAACTATATACAAACACAAATCCAAATTAATCCTGGAGATTCATTTTGTCCACGGAGAAAAAGCCACTCCCAAACACCACTGCTGAGCAATTCTGTGCTCATTCAGCAGGCAGTGAGGGCTGCCTTCGGGGGCTCTGCTCTGTGTTTGTTACCCTTGTCAGCACTGCTGGTCTCAGCCCGATCCTGCAGCCCTGGCAAGCCCTGCACTGCGAGCAAGAGAAGCACAAACATCGGCGGCTCAGGCTCCTGAGTGCCCCGTGGATAATGGACAGGCTGTCAGGGAATGGCTCTGATGTTTCTGTTTTATACTCATCACATTTACTCACACTTGAGGACAACTGCAAGTAAAACAAACATTGCTTTAACACCAGGTTTTAAAGAGAAAATAAGGAGACCAAGGAGAATATTTATCTGCGTGCTTCAATGTTAGCTGTGTTTTATGACACAGCATTTCTATGGTGAAAGCACAGTGATACTGTTAAAGCTTTTTTACTCCCATTTAATCCACACTAAATTGCATTTGCAACAAGCAGCAGGATTTTTGCCCCCACAGGGTTGACAGAGAGGCCTGCCTAGTAATTGTGCTATTCCAATACTGAGTAACTGATCTGTAGTATTATCCCGTTATCTAAGGGATACATTTCATACAACTCCAGAAACAGCAATGCACTTGTAACAGCAGATGAATTAGCCCTCTGCAATTTTTCCTATTGTCATTTTGCTTCTATTGGTGAGAAACCATCTAACAAAAAAATTATTACAAGGCATAAAATATGAGCAGATTGCTCATCTAGCAACTGTCTATGTAACTTGTGAAATATTTATGCTGAAGTCTTATCATTCTTCTTTTTCACATATTTTGATTTTGCTCTCTCACCATTACAGAAAAAAATAAACATGTCATGCTGTAAATTCAGATTTCTTTTCTCTTTCTTTAAAATTTAGAGCCTTCTGACATTTTCAGGAAACTAGAATGTCAGTTAGACATAATCAGTAATTCATTTAAAGTAATAGCTTTTAAAATTGTCTTAGGTTTCTGTTATGTCTTTCAGTGAAACATGAACTGTAAATACTCTTAACATGACATTTCAAACTGGGATTGAAGCTAACTGCTTTGCAAACTCTGGCTGCTGCTCTGCTACATCAAAGCATCATGAAACCTGCCATTAAAATGCAACCACCTCTTGGTGAAACAGGAGCAATCACCAACAGGTACAACTCAACGAGGAAGAATATTGCTTAGACAAAACTGCAGGCAAGATTTCTGCAGGCAATGTGGCCTTGAAGACAGGTTCAGAACAAAATGAGTCTGCCAAAACAGGTAACAGGACAATGACTGTTTGGGGCTACATGCCAAGAGGCCCCGAGGCAGCACCTTCAGGGAGCAGTGGACATGCAAGGCTAAGAGGGATTGTTAGGTGGTTGTGTTCTGCTGCTTTGTTTTTAACATCTTAATGGATCCAAGGGAAAGAGCCTTGTGCAGCTGTAGCGTGGTGTGGACAAAGAACTGCTTACATCTGGACACTTTGTTTAAATTTCTGATAAATTAATAGGAAAGAATCTTTGAAGTGGTAGCCAATCCTCCCTTGGAGTCTAACAAAAGCATTTTGAGTGTGATGGTGGTCAGAAGCATAAATGGATGGAGACCACCACCACAAGTATCATAACACTTAAAATTTCACCTTTTTCTCACCAAATGAATAATTAAAAAAAAAATCCTAAATTAAGGGGACAAGGCATATTCCCAATCCTTTCAGCCATAGGCAGCTAAGTTGCCCCTTGTATTTAAGCTGTTATCAAGGCATTTAACTACTTTAAATCAAATACAAATCTCCTTAGGAAGAAGAGCACTGAATGTCAAACAGAACCGAACTGCACAACTTCAGTGATTAGTCCTTCAGTGACTGACATCCGAACATTTTAATTGCATAAATATTCCTCCCTATCCAGTAACGCTCCTTAATACATGAAGTTTGGAATTGTGTGACTAATGCTGCCATTAGCTAGATTGAGGATTCCTGATTATTTGGACTGCACACAAACGGCTCGGCAGCAGCTCAGTTGCGATGTTAATGCAGCGCGTGATCATTGAAATGCACAAGAGCAGCAAAATGCAAACGCAGACATTTGTTTTCCAGCCAATCTGATAGAAGTGTAATTCATATCACTGTAATGAGGCCTGCTTGCTTCCTGTCTTTTTTGAAGTCTCTACACCTTCTCAAGGGCAAAATTGTTTTCTAAATAGAGTCTGCTTGAATTCAGTCTCTTCTGTTGAAGTACTCCATCAGAGAGAACTAAAATAGCTCCTATTTACACATAGACTCCATCCTCATAATATTTGCATGTTGTCTGGAAGCCTGCAGCCTTCTAAATCTATAAACAGCTCACAAAGTCACACACTAATTTCTTAAGGATCAAGAAGTTGCTTAAAGTCAGAAAAAATATAAAATGCAATTACAAGCCAAGAATAAAAAATGAAGGTACAGTATGTGACCATGTATGTGACAGAATAAGGATTTTGTTACTGTTTTAGCTTACCTAGCCACATCTGCATTCATAGCAAGAGGAAGGCCAGCACTGAGCATCTGGAATGTTTGCTGGTTAAAAATTAAACAAATATCAGAAAACTCAGCCTCCCTTCCCCAGTCTCCTCAAACCAATAAAAAACTCCAACCAACCCCCAAACAAACACCAAGCATCTCATCTTGTCAAAACAGGAGTGCTAAACTCATGAAATAAAAACAATGAAAAGAAACAAAAAGAAACAATTTCTGACATTCTGGATCTCTCTGTAACATTATCCATCCTAATGCTTTTAGTGACAAGAGTTACTTGAGCTCATTGGCTGTGAGCCACTGACATTTGGGCACCCTTCTAAGAAAAGTGCTTAGGAAACTGGGTGTGCAACAGCCACAGTATTGAACAGCTGAATGTTTTCTTTAATGTGCTGCAGTTTTATCTACAGCCCTCAAATCTATCTGCTGGCTCTCTGTTTCTGTCAGGAAATAGGTAACACATGGGTGTGCATATAGGCCACTGGGGTGACTCAGAGAATTTTGCCTTTTTAAGGAAACTGTTTCTTACAAATCCTCCATTTTCACATGTTTGTTTTCACTCCATATTTACCAGATGTCACAACGTCACTTTTATTCCTGCATCAGAAAACAGATTCAGTGGTGTTCTTTTCCATAATCCTAAAACAGATTTAAAGATGACAGGTAGAAAAATAATTTTAGTAATCCTTTCATTACCTACCTTCTTGTCACCTTAGAAAGCGGTAGAGGAATGCTCTGCCTCAGCTAAACAAACCTTTGGAAATCTTTGATCCCTGCTTCTGGTATATTGCTTTAATTGGTCCTATTTTGATCAAGCTAAATTAAGTCTCCTGCTCTTGAAGTAGAGTAACACTGAAACAGTTGCCTTTATTTCATTTTTGCTGTCTCAGGGCAACAGAAAAGCCCATGTAATCCATCCAGGAAGCACTGATTCACTTGTGATAGCAGGTGTAGCTGAAAACACAAAAAAAGCCTTCCCACTAAGAATTTGCACTCATTCAACACGTGCTGGATGTTCAGGTTTAGACAAGAAAAATGTGCTCTATTTCCCACTTTTCCCCCCCACAGATATACACTAAATGAACACTATAACTCTACACTAAATATACATTATATATTAAATGTGAATGTGGCATTTCACATTTAACTTTAAACATGAAATGTACATGCAATACATTTATTGTCAAGCAACCTCCCTCCTTACAGTGACAGGTGTTCCTCTTTGGAAATTCCCCAGACTGACCTAACATGCTCCAACTCCCAGTCAAACATATCCATTTCTCCAGGAATCATCACAAATAATGCTCTTTTATTTTATTTTTTTTTTCTCCCAGAGGGCTCTTGCTTTGACCAGCATTGTCTTTACATATCAAACATTCATTCTATCATAATCACTATTAAAGAAAGGACCAGAAAGGAAGAACAGACTTTATTATCTTCTCACCACCAATTTCCTTAACAGAATCAGCAGGAAATAGATCAAGGGCTGATATATCCAGCAGAAAGTATCCATTTCCTGACCTTTGCTTTCGCCTCATTTGCAGAATTTGGGAAGTATTTACTTATCTTTCCCCCTCTCTCCCCTTGCTCTCTGCATCCCAGGCATTTCTGGTACCAAGAGAGCAGAGTGCTCCTCCACCCATCCAGGTCTTGTCTTTTGACCCCCCACAGCAGAAACCTCCTCATTCCCACTCTGTGCTCTGAGGATTCATTTCCCACAATGTGCAGTTGGTTCAGAATACTTTCAGATCCACTCCACAGTAGTGTAAATAATTTCACAGCACAGAGGCAAACCTGGGCTTTGCCCTAAGAACACAGCCCCTCTCAAAGCCTTCTGCAGGTCCCCACACACATAACTGAGGGGTTTTGGAGTTAGCAGTGTATGAAGATTCCTCTTACCTGAAATTGCCCTGTCAAGAGAAGGAACTGCATAGGATGAATTATAACATATGAAGCCTAGATTATTATTTTTTTTTTAATGGAAGATCATTTAATCCCTATTAAATCCTAAAACAACTAACCAGGATAATAATAGCTAAAGCAAGCACAAAGGAATGGAGAAAGAATAGGGTTCTATATTCTATTCATTTGCTTTAAGATAGACTACTAAAAGTAGGGGCAAGAGCATTTCCAGGAAGATGGGTTTAGTTTGGCAGTATATAAATAGCCCCAGCTGAGGATGGAACAATTGCTCTGCCTCTTCCAACACCGAGCAGGGCAGTAACTAGAACAGAGCTTACTATGGAACTGGAATATTTTGCAGCTTAGATTTCTTCAGTAAGGCTAAGCCAGCTCAAAAGATTTCAGTGTTGCTCTAATACACAAGCCTTTGATGTTTCCTCATCTTTACATCATAGAAGGAGCTCAAAGGGTTAATTAAAATTTAATGATATCGGCTGCACTTTGAAAAAGTTATGAACTTGGGTGAGATCAATCACTTTCTTGGACTGTCTGACTTCAAAGCAAACATTATGCAAAGGAAAAAAATTCTCTCATTCTGCGTAGAATTCATAAGCAAGGATTTCCTCATTAGCGGGCTGTGCATGGAGGAGATTCCAAGTTCAAACTGGAAGAGGTGAGGTGCCAAAAAAATGGTTAATCAGAATTTCATGCCTTTGATGCCAGTCACATGTTGAATGAATGCAGCACTGCAAATCAGGGGACACTTGAACAGTCCCAAAATAGGAAGTCAGGGATTAAGGCATGAGCAATATTTTTTTTCCAAATTCACAACTTGTTTGCAGAGATTTAGCTAAAACCTCATTAGCTTGTTTATTCACTCTTAGTGACATTCAGCAAAATGTCAGCTGAAATAACAAAAGTAAAGTTTTGAAAAATGTACACATCTCTAGTTTGCATTTGTATTTTTATTTGTTTACTATCTACATTTTATTTGAGCTGACAGCTTTCACTTTCTGCAGTCTTATTCTGACCTGAAGGTATTGCTATATTTTCTAAGACAAATACATTTCAGATGACAAAATTATGAAAATCCCCTATAAGAGATCTGAGTTTACCAGTGACTAGTTAGATTTATCATGAAGATTAAGAAAAAATTATTTTAATGCACTCAAGTGTTGACAGTAAATCACCATCTCTGCCATGTAGGGAGCCTGATTCAGCTCCAGCCTTGTGCCTTCCAACACAAACCTACTGTGCAAAGGTGGAAATATGCTCTGTGGTATGATTCCTCCTGGAGATTGGTTTTGGCACATAATTAATATTGTTCTCCATGGCAATCATGGGATGTATTCAATACACCCAAGTGTTCAAAGCTCTACAGTTCTCAGTGTAATGATACACTTACCATGAAGCATTTATTGCCTCAGTCAATGCCTAAAATATATATCTGGGTTTTAAAACATATCTGTTCGTGGAATGGCTCCTGTTTACAAATTCCATTTGTTTTTAAATGTCCTACTGTAGACATAACTCTATTCAGGACCCCCAGCTGTGATGTTGGGGACACAGCACAAGGAACAAGTCAAACTGCTCTGTGCAGAAATGCATTACTGGTGTACCCTGAAAGGTTTACTGAGAGTGCTACCTGTGAAATGTGCAGCCAACTTCCTTTGAGGACTTTCTCAGACTGCTGTGATCGCAGGGCTTGCATCATTTACAGGAAGAAAACCATGGGCATGGCACTCCCTGTTACAGATGTCCTGGTTCATCCATGCCCTCTCATTTGAATGCCTGCTTTCCTTCCAGCTGCTCTTTACTAATGAGAAAGCCCCAGCTTTGGTGGAGTCTTTTTGTTGGTGGTTTTTTGGGTTGTTTTTGGTTTGGTTTTTTTGTGCCAGCAGACTTTTAATTCAATGTAATGGTGATTTGCCAAGTCACCCTGCAAATCCACATCTTCTGATGAATAACTGAAAAGGAAGTTGTCTGTTGGACAAGTTAATATTTATTCTCAAGTTCTCAGCAACTTCTCAGCATTTCAGATGGCTTGTATAGGCTCACACTGTGCTGATTTTGGTGGACTAGAGTCATCATCATGATCTTTTCCATGGTATCATATCAAATATTTCAATAAAATGCTGGATTTTGAGTTTATAGATTTCAGTTGAACTAGCTCTGTGGTGAAGAGTTTCCATTAAAAGTGCAATCAACCTTTTTTTAGGGATACAGATGAAAAAGCAGCAGTAGTATTTAAAGAACCAAAGTAACAACAAATTGATTTTATTTTTGGCACTGACTCTTTTTCTGTTGCTCCTTTAATAGAGAGAAATTCTATAAAATCTATATCTGCTTTTGAGGTGGAAGATAATAATAGCTGTCATTTTTCAAGGGAAAAAAAATTACCTAAAAATGAGGTAGAGCTGTCTTTCACTGATGTCAAACCCAGAAAAACAATAGAAGAAGGATGAGAAAAGGAACAACAAGACAGCAGCTCATCCTTTCAGACCTGTCTCTCATTTCCTGACAAACCTGTTGGGCAAAGACAGACAGACCAGAAGGGCTTGTCAGCTCCTTGAGAATGGCAAACCCATACTCACTCAGGATTGTTTGTAACAGGGCTTACAACCCTCCTGTCTGGTCAAAAGAGGGCATGGAAACCGTTTTGATCAGGTCAATCTGGCTTTTTCTAAAAAAAAAGGCATTAGAAGAGAGGATGCCAGGAAAGCAGATGTGTGAGATAGGACAGGAAAAGGAAGAACAGAAGAAGGGTGGCCAAAGCCTCACACTCTCAGTGGTGCCTGGGGTCCACCCCAAGCTGGTGGAGGAGGACTCTTCTCTTCTGAAAAATGCCTGGGAGTCTCCAGAGGTGTCACAAAACAGCTCTTAAAACTCAGCCCCCTTAACCCTTTCAGGCCCCTGTTCCCCTGCAGTGAATGGATGAGATAGCCCATGTTGTTTTGGATGTGATTTCATTTGTCTTCATATGGACATATAGAATGAAACATGCTTGATTCAGAAAGTCAGGCTTTGATTTGACAGAGGTATGAAATAGAGAGTTTCCTTTCATACCAAACACCAGTGCAAATTGCATGTGGTTGGTAGTGTACATTATTTGGGGGGAAAAATTCTTCTTACTCAGCTAAGCCATTTATAAATGTCCACATGTATAACCAGCAGTAATCATGTTTTTCTTTGAACTTTATACACTTCTTTCTTGTCTAGTGGTTTTCTCCAGTGAGATGGCTAAAACACTTGCCAATCATAATTAAAGAGAAATTAAATCCACTTTTTTCCAAGTCAATGACAAATATTTTTATTCCTTTATATTGGCTTTCTATTAATTTGTTTATAAATTTCCAGTAGCCTTGCTTATCTTTAAAATTAACAAAATAATTAATATTAAAATGAAATATTTTTCAATAAAGTTCAACAAAGTCACAGCATATAAATACATAAAATTGTAAAACTACTAAAATAAGCTAATCAAGGGCAGATCATGGGACCACTACTACATTTTGATGTGTGATTTTTTTTTTTAGTTGCTGGCTTTCGAGTTAGGGATGTCTCTTTATTTAAACTTCCATGCTGGACCTCAGGCAGCTCTGTTCCTTAGTATCATATTTGTTCATTTGAATTATTTCTGAAGTCTAGTCTGCTAGATTTATACCCTAGATTAAAAATCACTGGTAATGCTGCCAGTGTTATCAAGTTCTTTAAGCAGTTCTACATAATGGGTAGTCTGACTTCATTTAAGAAGTTAAAATAAAACGTCAGCCTGGTTTAGCTGTACTACAGTAAAATTTGAATAAAAGTGAAGGATTTACTGTGACACAAAAGTCTATTACCAATTGCTTGCAATAAAAGCATTTTCCCCATTAGGTATAAGTAAATGAGGAGTCCAGAGTGTTCAAAATGACAATCAAATTATTTCCATGGGAGCTACTCCCTGCAGCCGTGGCTGCTACTGATGATTACACACGGATCAGAGACAGACAGAGCACGTGTGTGTCCCTGACAGGGACACAGAGTGCCCTGGGAGAGGACAGTGCAGATGAGGCTGGCTGAATACTTGCACTGGCACGGCTGCCAATCCAGCAGGCACAGCAACCCATGGCAGCCACCCTGAGAAACTTCCAGAGGGAATCCCACACCGGAAAGTTCCATTGTACCGGGAAAGGCCTCGATGGTTAATGAGAGTGAGCTCTGACGTTTGGGAATCGAAAAGGAAGTCATGAGAGGAACAGCTCAGTCAGCTGGCAGACGGGGGTCTTCTCAAAGACCCTGTGGAGCTGTGACGAACTTCTTTTACTTTTATAAAATGGTCTCATGTCTGAGAAGACCCCGAGGAAGGTGTCAGGCAAAGAAACAAACCCTTTTTGATGACAGACAATCACCAATCTTAGTAACAGCTCTTACTGTTCACTCCAAAGGCTCTCAAGTCCTTTATTTTAAAAATATATAACATTGCTAAATGCAATACAAAGTGCCTTTGGCTGCTGTCACTGTATCTCTTTCTGTGCTTCATTTACCCATAAAACCTCTCTGCTGTAAAGGGAAACCGGTTTTAAAAAAACCAAAGTTCTTTTCTCCTCCTTCACAAAGAGGCATTGCAGGAAGACAAATGAGAGAGTGAGAGAGGGGGAAGTATATGCTGTACCCTTTCCAAAGCACATTTATTCTGCCCTAGCATGTGTTTCATTGCCTCTCAAGGGTGCAGTTTGTCTGCTTTTCTACTTCCAAGTAGATACAGTGCCTTTATACCCCCTGAACATCTCCTATTACATCACTACCACTCTGAATACCAAAAGGATGACACGGATTCAAAATGTTCAAATCTTGCAGTTCTGTTAAAAACTCATCAAGCCACAAAGTTTTTAAAGACTCCAGGTTGGAGGCCTATATTCCTTAGTATGTCTTACTCTTAATAAGTCTGAGGACATGAATTATTATTTCATCCTGTAGAAGTGGAAAATGGTCAGGGAAAAAAATAAAAAGAACCTGCCCTTGGAAATAACATGATTACATTTTAGTGAGCTGTCATTTCTATTGGGAATGCTGATCATTTGAAGCTTTGACTTGGGGGCTACTTTTGTGGTTGTTCTCTCTTCGTGACAGTACATTCAAACAATTCCTCCACTTAACATTATGAGATAAAAGTGGGAGCAACAAGTGAGTTTTTATGCAACTTTGTAATTGTGGGAATATAGCTACACTCTGCATCCCAATTCAATAATAAGTCTGAGCAAAATAATTAATTGTATTTAAACGGTCATATGAGTTTAATATATAGGTGTTAAACTGCTACTTTTGGTTATTTTGACATTCCTAACAGAGAATCTATCTCAATTCTGTATGGATTAAAAAAAGAGTATATATATTAGTAATTAGTACTATATAGTAATATATTATTAAGATTTTAAGTAAGATTTTAGCTTAATTTCAAATGGCAGAAAGAAGGAAACAAAGTGCTGTGGTAGGTTTACCATTAATAGAAGAAAAATATATAGTTAAAATTCAGTACCTTTGATAACGTTGCTTTTTGCATCTTTAACTATAAAACTTAGTAGTTTTATGTGTAATATTAATATAACTATTTCTGGGTTGATCCAAACCAGAAAAGTATAAAGAATTTTACATATCTAGCTTTAAGAGATTTTCAATAAAGCCTTTTGACTACACCCTTGCACGGAAGGAATTGGAGTTCTTGTAGCTATGATGGCTTGACTGCAGAAAAAAATTGCAGAAATAAATAACATCTTTCATTAGAAAAAGTGTTTGCATTGCAAAAAACAGAGGCATTTATTCATAATAGCCATTCTTCAGATCCTAAAGAGAAGCAAAATATGTGTTAGGAAAAGGATCAATCTAATTAATAACCTAAACACGTGAGGGAAAGTGTGATGAACACCTTTGGAGCCAAGAGGGGTGACAATGCCAAAATCCATTCTTTCAGGAATAAAACTAACTTTTGTTTTTGCAAGTTATTTCTTAGATGATGGTCACCCTCCCCTGCACCCATTACATTTAAGGGTTATCACATGATAAAGCTAAACACATTTTCTGGTTCCAAAAACTGCATCCTATAGTATATCTTAAATTTTCAGCTGCTTTCAGCTTAATAGAAAAGCTGGAGCTTCAATGCCTGGTCATAGAGGGAGAAAATTCATCAATAGTAAAGAGATTGTACTTCAGTCCCCCTATTACAAGCGTCAAGAACAAGCAGTGCATGGGGTTTTGAAAAGATCATTGCACAGATAGATAAAATTCTTTCTTTACAGATCACCAGGAGACCTAAGCATCAGTGAACACAATTTCTGAAGCCTTCAGAGGGACTGCACTGGTGGAGATACTGCAGTGGAAGTACTTGGGAGAGCAGCAGTAGGAGCATGCCATCCTCCCCACACACTCCTGGCTGGAATTAATCTTCTTCCATAAGGCACACACAGAACCATGAAGCCAAATCACAGCTTCTGGATGAAAGAAGCTCTCATGGGGGAACCTCGGTTCTGTTACTGTGCTCAATGATTCCTTGGCCAACCCAGGATTCCTTGGCCAGTATAAACTTCTCACTGTTTTTGCCTTTTTTGTAGTTTAGACCTGGCCTAGGTTTCAGCTTTCACACAGTTATACATCTATTCATTTGTGAAATTAGGATTTAAATAAACAGGACACCTGGGGAATACCTACTGCCTTTAAAATGAATTCAACATATGTCTAAGTGCTATGCTGGTTTTTTTCAATAACACCTGGATTTGCTCTTATCTGAAAGTGATAACAAAACATCTTTGCCTTTTCCATCTATGCATTTCCTTCAGTATGCAAAATGTTTACATTTTCTCAAACTAAAAAACCCAGCAAAACAATAGTAATTCATCTTGTATTGCCAGAATATTTTGACAGTTAAACCTCCAAAAATATAAATAAATGTTTCTAGCTTTCATCTTCTCAAACAGCCAAAAATGCAGCCACATCTCGGCCGAGTGACGAATGAATGACACAGCTCTGCAATGAAACAACTCACATTTACAGGGCCTAAACTCTACCAGCCTTCCTGGTCTTGTCTGAAGGTAGGCACAGACTCCCAGGATTCCAGGGGGATTCAGACTCCATTAAACATGATTTTGAAAACTGAACTTACCTAGCTATCTAAACCAACTGTTAATGCTCCACAGAAGCTGTGTGTGGTCCCAGTATTCTAATGGCTTCTCTGGATGCACGTTAAAGACTTGAACACCCTGCTATGTCAATAGCTTTCTGGCCTAAACAATAAAATAAATTGGAAGAGAAATCCCTGTTAGTTTGCCATGAATTATTTAAGCAGAACTCCTACTGGTGCACAAGGTCAGCAGGGGGATAGCACATTCTCACAGTCGTGCTCTGTGCCATCTGCCAAGAACAGCTCTGTGTTGGTGCTGGGAGCAGATTGACAGAATGAGGTTAGCTGGGGCAGTCAATAAGACATAGCCAAAGCCTGGCACTCACACACATCCCAGTAACATTAATGAACTGGGTGAACAGGAGTGCATCCACGCTCTCCTTCGGAACAGGATGCCTTAGCAGCCTTGAGAAAAGGACAGCCAACCTTGCTTTCCCACTTGCACTTGTACAGCTGTATGAAATGCAGAGGCATGATGAGGAGAAGCATTTGGAAAAGCAGAGACATTCAAGATTTGTCTTTACTGGTAGATTTCTTCTTGCAAAGCAAACCAAGAGAAAACTACAAATGTGCACTGAATGCTGGGATTTGAGTGGACTGTCTTTTCACCTACTGTGTAGCAAAGAAGCAGCCACAGCTCTGCAACACAACCAGTAGAGAGAGAAGAACAAAGATTCAGTAGTGCCTGTAACAGAAACAAATCCAATTTTTGTTGTGCGTGCAACAGCTCTATTTTGTAAATAGTGAGACTGCATAAACCGCTCTATTCTGAATCTCACAAACCCAAGGATTCGCCGCAATTTCTCTGCAGTTCAACATGCAAGATTATTCCCAGAAATACGTCTGGCCACAAAACACCTGTGCTAATGGCAGAAGCTTCTTTTGCTGCCTTCTCTCGTCACCTCAACATGGTAATGAGAATAGAAAGCGTGTAAAGCTGTGAAGGTTAGTGGGATTGCTGGTTTCCATCAGATACGCGACCTGGTAATGAATGACTGACAGGCTCTCGGAAGGGAAATGCATAACACAGGCAAGAACCTGGCCCTCAGATGGAAACTTGATGGCTGGTAAAAGACTTGTTAAGATTCACATCAGAATCAGGAATATCACTGCAACTGCTTCCATGACAACACAATATAATGTCATAATGCATATTATGATTTCGTGACAGGATGAAGTCTGTTTATCCAGGCAGCCTCTTCAGCACTGAACAGGATTGGAGACTAACAGTTCACTTGGGGAACAAGTATACTACTAATAATTTAAAAAAATATATTTTTCTTTGTTACAGAGATGGAAAGAAAAGGCTTTTTAAGTGCAGCTTATTTCCATCTCAACTATGATCAATACCTACAGTAACAGTACCTATATGTATCAGGTTTCAAAACAGTTGTGTTCTTTGCTTCCATCAACCTTTTTTGGCCTTTCAATAGAGTATATTAATCATAAAATAGATTGTCTCCTTTTTCATGCACAATATAGCAGTGATTAAGGCTGGCAAACCATTAATGTTTCCATCTCACCTTTTATGTCTACCTTCCATGAGAACCATGCCCTGCTGCCTCTGTTCCAGCACTAGGACTCCACTGGTTTACACAGATACAATTCAGTTTTATACCAGGGATCTGCATGGCATGCTGTTATCCTGTCCTGCAGACACTGGTATGGAGGACGTTTATGGATATGAAAATACAAGATTTTACAAGCAGCTTTTGGTGATTTTGTAGAAGTAGAGAAACAGCTTGTAATGACAACACATAGAAGATTAGCTATTAAGCTTGGTTGTTAGGTAGTTACTAGGTAGAAGTCATATAGGTAAGATATAGCAAAGCAGGGCCTAAGTATTTGTCAAAAGTCGATAAAGCAGAACCTTGTGGCTTGAACGCAGCAAAAGCAAGCTTCTAATCTTTGGCAAGAGCAAGTGACCTGAAACATAGCCAAAGCTCCACTGCTCCTGCCCAGAAGCGAAGATCAACCTGAGGAAGACGTGGGCCTTCCTCCCAAGAGCCATGACAGCTGATTAGAATTCACAGCGAGAGAAGGCGGGGAACGGCGGGTGGGGAGGGGTGGGTTTGTGGGATCAATGTCTGTGTAAACCTGGACCTTGTTTTGACCAGGTAGGCACAGTTTGGAGGAAATACCCCCCGTGTGTCCCAGCTGGAAATAAAACATACCTGCTTTACAATTTTCTAACTGTAAAGTCCTTATTCTACGCTTCAACACTCCATGTATTAATGCACAACCATCTGATTTTTCTTTGCCTGAACTGACAGAATTTCTGTATTCAAGGTACTGCTCAGATACACATCCTGCTCATATAAATCCCATCAGAATTATACACAGGTGTACTGGAATCCCCATGGTAAATCCTGATCCTTGGGAATGGTTTCTCTGGTAACCCAGAGATGGAAAGAAAGCTCATCTCTCATGTTCTGGTGGAGGGAATGAGGGAGAAACCAATGACTTGCACCAGGACTCAGCTCAAGTATTTGAGCAATAATCCAGAGGTCCTTTGAAAGTACAATTTGACTGTACAGCCTGATAGAAACACAACGAAGCTGGCAGAAATAGCTGGAAAATTCCAATGGCTACCAGTATAATCCTTACTGGTGCACTTAAATGCCATCTCCATGACCAGGACTGAGCAGCTGCAGGGGGTGACTATTACAGGCCTGTCATGACAGGTACTGCTGGTACCCTGGCGTGGCAACAAGCTGCAAAAATCCTTTCTACTCAAAACCAGTTCAGCAGTCCCCCTCTCCATGCTCCAGTTATCAACCTAATCCAACAAGAACAAAAGCAAAGTAAATAATAGGTAAAAGCACGAAAAATTAATCTCCTCATTCCTGCCGAACTACTTTTTTCTTTCCTGCCAAGAATCACTTTTTTTCTTTCCTGCCAAGAATCACTTTTCTTTTTCTTTCTTTTTTTTTTTTTTTTTTTTTAAAGTGTGCCCCCCCGGGAATGAATAAAGGTCCTCACTGAAACAAACATCTAAATGGTCATACATTAAAGCAACCATGACAGGACAGTGATAAAGCTACGGCAGTTCTGTTTTAAATGATTTTCTAACATAAGGAACATTATGGATTCTTTGTGAAAGAAGCATATAAAACCTTAAGTCTTCTATTTTTCATATTTAGTTTAAGGATTTCACTTCAACCAGCTTTCTCTACTTCCTTTTCAGAACTATCTTTGGCTGAGTGGCTAAGACTGCCAGTGAATACATAACAGTAGTTAAGCAATAATTTTCCCCTAGGAGAAAATTACTTTTTGCATAGAATAAAAAGGAATTAAATTATTTGAGGCTCAAGAAATAAATTTCTCAACACAATGAATCTATTTCTTTATTATTTTTAGTGCAGAGAAATGCTTTTTTCCAAATTATGTGTGTAATATAATAGACTGCATGCATAATTTTTAACCTTTCTGAAATAACTATGTAAAAATTATAAAAACAGTCACAAGAACAATGTTCATGATATGCATGGCCTAATTACATGCTGAGAACATTTGTTCTGATTTTTTTTAAAGTCTGAAATTCACCTTTTTTGTTTTCAGAAGCCATAGATACAGCACAGAACACTTTTCAGAATAATGCAGCTGTCATAATAGGAATATGCAAATCATGATTATTTAAAATGAACTTGATCTTTTTCTCAAAGAGACTTTTAACAAATGTGACTCATATAGAAAGGTCTTATTAGAAGATAAGAAATATTATTCCCTCCTTTGATATATTACTCTTAAAATAATGCTACTGAATCAGACAACAATTACCTTACTTGTACCCAGAAGCAGTTTATTCCTACCAAGTCCTACACTTAGCTACAATTGCTTTCATATTTGCCAAAGGAAAATGTTAAAATATTAATAATCCAGTAACCTATTCCTTGACAGTGAGTCACTGGTTTGAATTTTTGTTTCAGTCACACACACACAGGAAGAGCTAAACTGTAACATAAGCACAGAAACGGGAGTAGATACATTGTAAAGGTTGTAATATCAGGTCTTAGTGTTTCCTGCTGCCATGGAATAACCAGTAACACCAGCCACAAGACTTCAGCAACACAGAAAAAAAGGCATGGGTGTTTATATATGTGCACTTCTATTTTGTTGTGGTCCATTTATGAAAGTTAATGGCTGAGAATACTCAGGTCGGAATGCCGAAGAGCAACAATCCCAGTTTAGAGTTTCTTGGTGTTTGTACGCAAGATTTCCTCTTCCTTTCCAGCAGCTGAGGAAATATTTGTAAATGTCATTACTGAAAATGTTGTAAATGTTTCTCATTACACTAAACTCCCTCATGACAGCTGTGGGGACACACACACCTCAGTGGTAAAACTGGCCATATTACAGGAGATTTACATAAACGCTCAGGCACCAGAGTAAAAGCTGTCTGAAAGGACACACCTAATTGTGTTTTTATCACTCCTGATGACAGATGAAGTCTCACACATATAAGGCTCCAACATCTAAGCAGGAGCTGAGCTTTCAAGGGAGTTGAACAGAGACAAAAGCAACCCTTTTTTGTATGTCTGATTTTGAGGACCTGAACACCACATCTTTGGCAAAATTTTCATTTTGTCAAAGAGTTTTCATTACAAAAGGAGTATAAAATCTCATATCTGGATTCACTATTAAGCCTGAAACAAATAAATAAACCACTGTTTTCAACTCATGCTGCTCATCATACTTGAAGAGAAAGCTCTTACAAATTTTAAAAAAATAATCTTTTCTATTATTATTAATGTGAATTAAACAATTGCACATTTTGCTATTTAGTTCCTGATTAAATCCAAATGTATATTTAAAGAATGAAGTAAAAAACACAGCAACAATAAAAAATTTAAATGTTCTTTTTTTTTTTGTATAGTTGGTTTTTTCAGTATAAAACCCAGTAACACTAAACCACAATAAAATACTCTAAACAAGCACCAGGAAATATTTACTCAAATGCAAACTTCCTGGTTTGCTTCGGTGCTTTTTAAAACTCTGTTTCTTTCCACATAAAATTAGTGGGTTTTGTGGTCAGGTGTGGGTTTTGTTGTTTGTTTTTTTTTTTTTTTTCCAAATGCAAGTATCTAACTGGAAAGAAAACACTCATGAAAATCACAAAAAATACATTTTAATTTAAAGGTTTGAGCAGGATTTGGTAAGGAGCCATCTTGCCACTGACTGCCAGCCTTGCTGATGTATTTAAATCCAGTTCCTGTTTACAGTCACCTGCTCAGAGCACAAATGTAGGAGATGTAGGGAGGTGGCAAGTGACAGGTATGGAATGCTGAAAGAAGTAATTTGATTGAATTCAATTTCGAAATTGATTGAAATTCATTTGCATGCGAAATATGTTTTGCAATGTATTTGGCTGTGGTTGTTTGCAGAGCTCAGTTCCAGCAGAGGCTGGGGTTACCTCCAGCACAGGGCAGAGCTGGGGAGGGGCCGTGCCAGGAGGTGCTGCCCTGCCTGGCCTGGGGACCCTCTGTGACCCTTCCTGCCACCACTCCCATCCTCCTGTGAAGGCTCCTGCTCTGCCAGGGAGCTTCTTCTCCGCTTTTGTAGCGCTTCAAATGGTCTCCAAGCTGCAAAATGCTCAGCTGAGAAAACCCGGAAGATTTTCTGGCAGACAAAACTCTTTTGTATTCACCAGACCTTTGATAGCTTAGACCAAATAAAAAGATACCCTAAATGGGTAGGAAGAAGAAAACACAATTTTCTGTCCTGCTTCTCTCACTGGAGTTGCTCCCTCCATAGTGAGTGGTATCCTAACCCAGAGCAGCAGAGAAACACACAGAGCTTGGTGTGGGAGGGCCCAGAGCCAGGTGCATTCAGTCTGTGCTTTTGTTCTGGGCCGTGTTCCCCCTGTACTCATCTTGGATTTACATCAGCACCATGAAAAGGTCACATCATGGCGTGCCCTGAAAAGAAGTTTTTATTTCCAGTGTAAACCTAAGCTAATCAGCAAATGCCTCTTAAAATTCTACTATTCCATTCATTCATTCTCAAATTACTTATTAATTTAGCTGATGATTTCCTGTGGCTAATCTTACAGACCTAAATCTGCTTCTGTCTTCATCCTTCAAAGAAGAATTTAAACCTCTCTAATGTAATTCAGAAGTTCAGATTCACATATCCCCATATCTTTTCTGCTTCTAGTTCATGTCCTGCATTTAAATGAACAATGATACAAAGAATTAATATTTCCTTGTATAATTTAAATTTTAAGACTGAAGACAGGAAAGGAAAAGGAAATACACTGCTATTTAACTGTTTTCTTAGGCAATAGCAGCTCTCCATTGTAAGTAGAAGGTTCTTTGCATTAAATCTCTTGCCTTTTTACTGGGGGGTTGCATGTCTGCAACATTAAAAAAAATTACAAATGCCAAGTTGTTCGTATTTGACAGAGAGCAATCGTGAGTCAAGATTGCTTAAATTCATCATTGTTTTTCCTCTAAGCATGAGAAATCTTAAATGGTATAAAGAGCTGTTCTATACCACCAGACATGAATTTCTTTGAATTGAATTAAACCCACTTCACCAATTTCAATATCAATGAATTGGGATATCTCCTACAGTAAAGAGAGGGAAAGAAGAGATAAACTCACATATCCTTGCAACAATTATGATAATAAATTCATCTTGGCAGATAGGATGACTTTTTCCAAAGAATAATTGTCCCTTCCTGGTTGCCAAGATACAGAATTTTCACTCAGAGCATATCTTGAAAATTGGGAGCATTTGAATTTTTACAGTAATTTTAAGGTGGTCAAAGCATAATGGTGAGTAGCTAAACAAAAATCATTTTGCTGAACACTTAACAGGACCTGAACCATCCAGGAGATATCATGCAATCTCCTGTAAATTCCATTTATGGAATTAATAAGATAGTATAAGCATTTAATCTCACTGCTTCCACAATTCTTTCACCATGTATTTCAATGTGATTGTCAAGATTTGCAACAAAGGCAGAAGGAAAAAAAACCCATAGATATTTACCTCCAAAATATTGTGCAATTTTAATGGCAGGATACAAGACAATTACAATTACCAACAAGCATCCCTCTTACAGAAAACAACTAAATTAAATCCTCAGTTTCAAAACCTTTGCAATAAATAAGAACTGTGGAGCAATACTTCAGCTACGCCTTTTCTCCATTAAAGCTCCCAGTGTAGGTTTTAGTGAGCAGCCTTGATACAGTGATTTTACTACTGAGTTATAGCACCACTGGGAGACCATGCTGAGGCTGGAGAAATCAGGAAAAGGCTGGAATATCCTGTTCCCTCCCAAGCCTGCACTAGAATGATCTTCTATGAACTCTCATTCACATTTCATTTTATCAAACAAACTACTTCCAGACTAAATACTTGCTTTGACATCTGCACATCTGCAGTGCAATGTGTGAACACTTTAAAAAAAGTAATTTCTGACCACCTAATCCACTTTCCCTAATCCACTTAGAGCTCCGGTAGGGCAAAAATTTGATCAATTTGCTGTGACTTGAAGAGGTACACGATGCCATGTGCTGTGTCCCTGCACTTGCACATGACAAACTGATGATACTAGATGGCACTGAGAATGAAATAACGCTGAGAATAAGCCAAAATTTCTCAATGGAGTATTTTTGCATGAAATCTGTGTTATTGGAACAAATTTTTCAGGACTATAGTGCTGATGCAGCAGGAAAAAAAAAAAAGTCCATTTTACTACATTATATTAAATCATTATTTTAAAATGAAGAATAGTGTTTATGCATATCAATAGCAATATATACTGTATTGTTTGTTTTGATATAAAAGTCTAACTTGTTTTGGCATTACCAAATCTCTGAAATCAGGTTACAGAACACCAAGTGAAAAGAACTGAACTAGTTGTTCCATTACATATGACTTTTATGTTATACAATCTTCAGAAAACCTGCACCAAGTGTTTGGTACATTTCTGAGTGACTAGTGGAGAATTTCTAATCTGTGTGTACAGTTAAACATATTTTAGTCCCTAACTTACACATAAATAGCCTGATCTGACATTCACATTTTGCCTCTTGACTGCCCTGCCTTAGTTTTTGTGAAAACCCCCAAGAGCTGGCAGGGACAAAAGTCACAGCAGCACAAGGGAACTTTGCAAATCAAGACTGGATAAACACCAGGCTGCTGATTGTTTCCTCTTCTGTGATGTTCTGCCATTAGAGGATGCTGAAGCAGCAGGTTGTTTTGAAATGTTGTTATAGGATACAGTTAACTTATTAAAAATATACTTTTTAAACCTATGGCTATTGATAGTGCTCTAACCTTATTCTGGCCTCATTTCTTTCCTGCTCTCTCCTCCGTATTTTTCTACACACAGCTGCCATGTGTTTGAATACTATTTTCTTATTATTACAACAGTGGAGGAAAGTGTAAGGATGATGGTCAAATATGTGCTGAATTTCCTTTAAGGCTGTGTTTTAATATATTGACTAAAAGGCGTGGTTAGTAACAGGTGTAAGCAGACACTCCTGTTTCAAACAGAACTGTGCATAAAACTCTTGGTTTCTCACACATACTTACAAAATGAAAGTGCTGAGTTGGCTGTATGAAGGACCCATTAACTATATCCTTACAAAAAGAATAATTTTGGACACAGAGAGATTAAAAGTTCCGAACGAAAAAAAAACCCAAAAAAACTCCTCACATTTTCCTATTACTACAGTTTGGTTTTAATCATGGCATACCCCAACTTTAAAGCAGATTTCCCAGTTTATTCAGATTCACATTATTTGGTGCCCCTGCACAAGAACAGGGGCTGTCACCCCCTATGCATAGAGTTGTATGTGATGTAGTTCATTTGGCATATACTCAAGCTCATGAATGGATGAAGCACATCCAATTAACACTGAAGTTTCTTTGAACTTCACATTGTCAGGAGAGCAGGAGTGTCTTATGCCAATTACTGCAGGGGATGGGACTGAAGGACTTCCCCCCTTGTACTATCCTAGTGAAGATAGAAGCTTTATACTTTCACAGGAATTAGTCTCACAGTGCTTAAAGACCAGGAGTACTCTTCCTAATTAGCAATTCAGCCCCTTGTTGCTGCAGACGAACACCTTATCGACACTTACATAAACATGTTTTGCTCCATTTTAAGTGTTATCTGCTATGCCAGTCAGAGAGGCTGTCACACATTTTAATACCATCTATAGTTACAACTGCTGATTTCCAATAGAAATTTTCAAGGGGGACTTGTAATATCGCTGTGAGAATGATATCCTTTAACATGAACAGCTCATCACATCTTCCAATGTTTATTTAGCTCCCACAGCAGTGCAGCCTTGCTGGGCTGGGCTCCCTACATGAGGTTTACAGGAATTTTGTGCATCTGCCTCCTTATGCAGGCAGGCCAAAGCTCTCATCTTTGCTCTTTGACTGCTGGAAGTTCTTCCCCTGACTCGGAACATATTTGAACCACAAAGTTCCAGTTTCACAAGCTTAGAGGCCACTGTGTCAAGCAGCACCGGAAGGTGGGGAAAGAATTCACCGTATGGCACTGGCCAGATTGTATGTGATGAGGAGGATCTGCATGAAAATAACACGGCCGGCCAAAGCCCCCAGTTCTTCAACCCCAATGATTTTTTCTAAAGCAATATCAGGAAGTGTTCAGCGTTTGACAGCGGAAAAAAACTGCCAGGAGTAGTGAACAGAAAAATAGAGAAACAGAAAGACAGAGGAGTTGGAAAACGGTCAGATGAAAGAAACAAAAACCAGCAAAAGCAGTCATGATTACCAGACAGTCCACTCCAGGCAATAATCAGTGGCTCCCAAATCCCACAGTGTGTAGGTCTCGGAATGGTAAAAGCTTGCTAAGTGTTCCGTTCTGCAGATGTGGTACTTCAACAATGAGCACTTCATTTTTAGATAATATTGGGTTTGTATGTTTTTTAAATTGGGAAGAGTTCCAGAAGGATATTTTTGTATTATTTCTAATACATACGTTAACACTTCTGTTCCACAGCAACAAACATGAGCTGAATGTCATGAATATGGGGTTTTCATCTGGTTGGTTGGGTTTTTTAAATGTCAACAAGGGTTTGTCTGAACTTAAGACTGAATCAAACACCATTCAAGTTCTCAAGTGTGAAATAACACAGCAATATTTGAAATACCTGTAGGTTTTTTGACTGACACCACTGTGCTAATACCACTGTCTTTGTCATGCACCCTACAGACTCTCAAATCTTATATATGTCCACAGCATCCATCACTGATGACTCAACTGCTCTTTGCCCAGCAATGTGCCACATTAACCAAGCCTTTCACAACATAGATCCTTGACCTTTTCTGTCGCTACAACAACGGAAAAACCTAAATATTTGAAATCCCTTTTACTGTTTTTCTTCGGAGGAGCTACAATACCTTAATGTCGGCTTTATGCATTGCTTTTACAAAGCCTTTCATCATGCGTGGTATCTTGTTATCTTAGATGTTGAATCTTCAGTAGGGGCTAATCTGTGGATGAGCTTTTTACAAGCCCCCTACTGTGGAAGTCAAATCAAAGTACCCTTATGAATATTCATGAGCAAAACAATGGTTACTTACTGTGCTGGGCGGCCCTGGAAGCCAGTCCAAATGGTTTTGATTTTGTGATTGAGATTCTTAATGGTCGTAATTATCCGTTGCAGCCATGCAGTACTGAACATGATGGGTAATGGAGATACTTAGCCCCCCTCAAAAACCAACAAAAACCAACAAAAAACAGCAATCCTGAAGATTCTAATGCTCATGTTGTAGTTCCTACAGGGCAATTAGCCCCTACTAATGATGTTTATATTTTTATGCAAATGCATGAAAAAGAATCTTAACAGATACTTCATATTTATGCTCCTGGGATCTGACTATCCCATCTGTCTGCAGAAAATATTTCCCATTAGCTGCGTGTGTTGCTGACTTGGCAATAAAAACTATTTAATACCTAGTAATTTATTTTTGATTTTACGTTTTTCCATTTCCTTCAGCTCTATCATAAGAAACCTCTGCTTAAGAACACGAGAGTTACATAGTGCATCAGCAAAGATTTTAGTTACTCTTTCAATAAGCAACGAGGCTTACATTTTCGTTTGAGTTTTAACAACTGTTTTTTTCCCCATTTACCACTACCCTTGAAGTCAAACCCTAAATAAACCCTTTTGAGCCAGACCTTGTAAAAGCTCACTCTCTAGAGCTATCTATTACACGAAGCAAGAGTAACAACCAAGCCAGCAATGTCCATGTACAAAACACCTTTTTAAATGAGGTAACAGTTATTCTTCTGTCATTGGGAGCTCGTCTTCTGAGACCAACTTTCTGAATATGATGTAATGCAAACAAGAATATATCACTGCAAGCATTTTATTTAGCTTTGCAGTAAGCTGTCACTTAAGGCTCCTAGAAATCAGGGAAAGACATCCTTAAAAAGTAAGGATCTGGTTGTTTTACATTATAATGATAGAACATATTAAAATGCTTAGAGTTGCATATGCACAAGTTACTGAGAGAAATCTGCCAGGAATTAAATATGTAAATTAGGAGCCTGAGCCCAACATAAAAATTTGGCTGATCAATGCTTTGAAGGCTTTAGATGAAAGTTATTCTGGCTGATAATCATAGGAGCATAATCTACACATCATTTCAGGTCAACTATTTTTTTTTCTGGCAATATCCACATGTAAAGTAATTGACCCCCTAATTTCAAGGAGTTTTCCACTATCTTCAGAGACCTCCTGCACATTGCAGGTTCCATAATCTGTTTGTGCTATTAAACCAACATTGTCTATACGTTACATCTCTAATGATATTCATTGTGGGATAAACCCGAGGCAGGCAAAGCTAAGTCTGAGCCTCGCTCCTCTTCCTGCCTATCCTCCACCACCACAGCATAACTCACATACTTCCAGCTGAGCTGATTTTCCTTTGATTCATTCATATTTTAGGAAAACTTTAGGGACCAGCTGCCCGAATTCCTAAATAATAATAACAGCAGTACTATGAAATAGACAGATGGGTGTCTCAGCTACGGTTTAGCTACACTGCAATGGAACTGTCATGTTTTCCTGTCAAGAATTCTTTATATACGTGTCTGCTAATTACTAGAAGATGATTTGTTTCTATTTATTATCCTGACTTCAGGAGCTTAGGAAAAGCACTTGCCTTGCAGGTCTCTCATCCAATATCTGAACAATCAGAATGCATGACTAACTCTCATTAAGCTCAATGGCTTTAGCTGCAATTCCCCCACCTGTTTCCAAGTTTGAGATATTTATTAACTCTTCCAGCACAAGAGTACTTGTTTACCTTTTCTGTATTTTAAGTGCTAAGTTGTAACATGTCAGACCTTTCAAATGCCATCGTCTTCCTCTTTCCCCCCTGCTCCCTGCCCATTGTTCTCCTCACATAGTAGAAGACAAGAAAAAAAAGAAAAAATAATATTCAAGCAGAAAGATCTTGCATATGAATGCGTCCTCTTTCAGAGAAGCCATGGTCTAATTTTCCCAATCAGACTTCTTAAAGATTTCTCCTTCACCTTGAATATAGCTGTGACAAGTCAGTCAAGGTCTAGCAATTCCAATTAGAGAGGTTTTCTCACCAAGGTAAAGCATATTGCATTTCCTGACAATAGCGTATTACAGCAAAATTATTGTGAAAGGGGTTGTCGGTAAAGAGGGCAGTAGTAGCTACAATCACCTTATTCAGTGACTTAAAATTGTGACATAAAGTAATGGATAGCACGAAATATCTGCCAAGCACAATCTTTTTCTCCTATCAGTGCTCCACAAAGCAGAACAATCTCTTTCATGTGGTTTTACTCTTAAAAAAGAAGAAAGTGGTAAATGGTGACACAACTTCAGTAACAATTAGAATAATAACTTCCAATACTGTTTGCAATTCTATTTCTAGTTTTACCTTTTTTAAAGAGAAAAGATCAAATCTCATTTAATAGTGATAAACTATTAATTTATAAAATACTGACCGTACATGGTAAGGGATCTCTCAAACTGGAAAGGAAAATTCAGATAGGATTATATTTCGTAACTGGAGAGGAAGGGTTAAGGAAACAGAGTAATAAGCAGAGACTGTCTCCACAATCATGTTCAGCATTCAGTTCCTTTACAGTAGCACCTGTGGGCACAGGGCAGCTCTCAAATGACAGGGTGATTAAAGGTACAGCAGCTTTAAGAGTGCAGATTACACTGAGACCAGTCACATGAGTTTCAAAGGGTTATTAACAATCTGGGGAGGTGGGCAGAAAATGAATCTGTTCTAAGCCTGTGAAACTTTACTTAAAGAGTAAGAAATTCACACCACTTGACCTTAGGTGTAGAGTCCAGGTCTGCATCATTGTCTCAAATGAGAAGTGATTCTCCTTTAGAAAATATGCTCAGTGTCACACACTATATAAAGCTTAACTCAGTTATAAACTGTTATGGTGTTCCAGCCTGGTAACAGAAAATGTGCTGAAGTCACTGGTATGATTAGTGCTTTGCTGATATTTAATTTAGAGGTAGATCAAGATTTTCAATTACATAGGGATATGCATATCTGTGTAAGCAGATATGCATATTATAAACTGTTTTCTCTATTGCTAAATAGGCAAAAAGCATTATTCTCTTAGGCTTTTAATTCCTGCATTTGCCTTACAAGCCTTTCTTTTTAAGTAAGCCAAATAGAGTAAAAATAAGGAGGCAAAAATCTATGACTAACATTCACAAATTGAAACTAAAAATCCCACAAAGTTTCTCTGTTCTGTTATTATATGTGCTACAAGTGTCACATTTTAACAATTCTTCAAAGCTTGCCAACCCTATATCCTCTATTTTCAATGGTACTGTATATAATTTGTTCACACATTTTCCAAAGAGAAATACATGTCATAACACATTTTTTCTCTTATTAACGCACTACCATTCACTGCTTTCTTTAAGCAACATGCTGGGAGCTAAAGGTGATCTTCTGAAGCCTGTGGATAAGGTGTGCTTATTGCAGTGGAGTAATTGGAAGAGTATAAACAGACATGAGGAGAGGAAATGAAATATTTTCATTAACAGGAGAAATGTACTGTTGAATTTGAGATAAGAGTTTACCTGATGATTATCTAAATTTGCTGTATCTGGATTAGGGATTATTTTCCTTATCTTTTCAGTCTATACAAAATATCATTTACCACAGTGTATTACATTACACCCGACCCAAAGTAAAGAGTATTCTTTGAGGTAATTTTCCTGTGTATGAGGAATATGTGATAATTGTTTAATAGGAATAATTGTGTGCCTAGCTGTGTGGATTTGATTTGCCAATCTGAGTTTCCCGGCCAATACACCAATTACTGTAGTGATTCTAATGCTGGCCAAAATGCCAGTGCACCACTAGAATTATATACTCATTTTCTGCTGTTAGACAAGGATTAGGAGGGGAGCAAAGCAGCTTCTAAACTTTAAAGGGTGTAAGGAAAACTTTATTAATAGAATTTAAAAAATAATAATAAGAAGAAATCAGAATAAACCTTCAGAACAGTTGTCGTCCTCCCACCTCCTCTTTTCTTTCCCACTGACATCATCAAGAGACAAAATCTGGGACTTTCAGTTAGTTTACCACCTCTAAAATAGTCTTTCTTCAGATCTCTTAGGGAGAGGAGTCTCTCTTGCCATGCTGTGGAGACTTCTCTACAAGAGACGGTTCTCTCGTGGCTTCAATGTCAAGTGGATCAGCCCCCCGGGAAATGGAAATCTGTTTGTGTGAAAATCCTGAAAAATCCTGAAAATGTAAAAGTCCCTCCCCTCAACTTAGAGCTGTTTCTGAGGGCTCAGTCCTTGGCTAAAGGGGTACACTTTTAAGGATAAGCTGTTCAGAAAAAAGGGTTCTCTTCATCTATCGCTAAGATAATTTTAATCTCAACAGTAACTTTATCACTTAAAATATCTTGCATATGCAGTCAGGACAGCTCTCCTCCCAGGACAAAACATTTGAAAGCATCAGATTCAAGATGAAGACTGACATCTTCCAGCCTCATAGTCAGTAACTACTCCCTGGGTCACACTCAGTCACTCAGATCTTTCCTCCTATTTACTCATAAATGGAAGGAAAAAACCCAGCCTGTCTTGGCTTTGTAGTCACAGAGTGCTTTTTCCTCAAAGTAGGCCTCAAAGCACTTTACAGGGGTGGTTAAGCTTTATTAGCTGGATTTTACAGTTGGTCTAGCTAAGTAAAGAGATTTTAAGCAATTTCCACAAGGCAGTGTTGTCTACTGGATTAAACATGTGTCATGTAACTTCAAGTCCTGTTCCCAGCAGTCTATCAGAGTTCCTACACAACCTTTTGTAACTTAATTTTGCTTCTTTTCTTTCAACCTTGCAAATGGACTAATCCATGCCTCTTGGAGAGAAATAGAAGATATTGGTAAGAAAAAAGCTTCAGTTTGATTTGAGGGTTTCATCTCTTTCAGGAAAAGACAAGATGACACAGACTGATAGAAGCATTATTTTCTCACTATGATCCTAATACTTCAGATTTACTAAGAAAATTGCTCAGGACTTTATTAAAATTATTATAAACTCCACATTAATTATATAGTTACTATATTCCACAAAATAATGTTAAAATATAGCCTTGGTTATATATAACTGGATATACTTCAAGACTTTTAATTTGTAGTGTGATGCAACAGTTCAAGAACTTCATCTATCATGTTCCTGCCTGATCCCAGGAACCTCTACAAACCAAAGTAAAACAAACTAAAACTTATCAGAAAATATTTATTTGTCATAATAGGAAACTAGCATAAGAGCTTTGAAACCTGAGTCTAGGTACCTGCATACTCCTATAAAGCATGAATAGCATTACAACATCTGTGGAATATCTCAAGACAGCCAGATATCTATGACAAGATAAAAACCCAAAATGATGTTCTCACCCTGCAAAGATGGAAGAAAAGGCATGAGCCCCATGTGGAATTGGGTTCCACTCCACATGAACCCCATGCAGGCTAGCAGATGCATGACTGGAAGGCACTGGGTGCTGAGTGATGTCATGATCAGCAATGAAACACACAGAACTGCCCTCCCCCAGCACAGGGCCCTGGGGTGGCTCAGCTCAGTGCCCTGGGGGAACAGTGCCACAGCACCTCTGAAAACACCTCCCTTGATCAGCTTCTTTAGAGCAAGTGAAGACAGGATTAAATCACAGCCCAGAGATGTCAGCCAGGCGTCACCTACTAGGCGAGATGAAGACAATCTTTCCCATTAGATGCTGAAGTACTCCTTTCTTGACTAAAAGCCATTTCACAACCACTCTCACATTAAGTTCTCTGCGTTAACGAGGTTCCCTTGCAGTGTCTATAGTGTAGAAAGTCTCTATTCTAATTAACATTAATTATGAATACAAAGAAAGCCTCTCCATTGCCCATATTGCTTCCATATATATATTCATTATATATACACTCATATACTCATTATATATATTCCTATGTTACTCATATTACTCATAAGAAAGCTAATTAAAAAATTAAGACATGAAAACTGACTTTTTCACAGAGTTTTGTTTTTGGGGTTTTTTGTTTGTTTTTTTTTTTTTTTTTATTACTCATTACTCCCATAAAAGTTTGAAAAAAAAATTAAAGCCAGGTGCTAGGTGGTATCTGCCTTTGAAAAACTTGATTTTTTTCACATTTAGTCATTGACTCTGTTCTATTTTTTCTCCCCTTGCAAGTGCACCCCATAGTTATGTTGTAGAACACAAAGCACTTTTCTGGCTAAACTGCATCATAAATGCTGGAGACAAAGCAGTTATTTATTGCTCTCTATTAAGACATTGACATAAAGCCCTTTATAACACACCTTAAACCTGCAGTCATGACCCCACCTAGAGTATTGCATCGAGCTCTGAGGTCCTCACCATGAAAAGAACATGGACATTGGGAAATGGGTCCAGAGAAGGCCATGAAGATGATCAGAGGGATGGAGCACCTCTTCCATGGAGACAAAACTGGGGTTGTTGAGCCTGGAGAAGTCTCCAGGGAGACCTTACTGCAGCTTTCTGTACTCAGTCAGGGACAGACATTTCAGCACAGCCTGACACAACAGGAAAAGGGGTAACGGTTTTCAACAACAGAGGGTTGATCTAGATTAAATATAAGGAAGACGGGTGGTAAAACACTGGCCCAAGTTCTACCCTGAGGGGCTGTGGATGCCCAATCTCTGAAAAGACTCAGAGTCAGGTTGGATGCTGCTCTGAGCAATGTGAGCCAGCTGAAGATTTCTCTGCTCATGGCAGGGAGGTTGGATGAGATGACTTTTAAAAGGTCCCTTCCTACCAAACTATTCTATACTTCTATGAATGCAACACAAAGCTACATTCCTTTTACTTGCTTTGAAAATGTCCTCAATGAAGCTGTGAAGCTGCCAACTGCCCTTCCTGGGAAACTTATTTTGCTCATGCAACACAGCTGCATCTCTGTCAAAGTGACCCATATTACAATCTCTAACAAGGTCTTCTGTATGTTGAGAGCTGGGTTTTGTCAGCCCTTTGTGTTACTTTCAGGCATTTTTAAGTGCTTTTTTCAGCCTTTGTGGTATGAACTGACTTAACTCTGTTCCTTTTAATATCCTATAAAGTGGCAAGGAGAAATAGGGAGAGGAGAAAAAAAAAAAAGAAAGGAAGCTATTCCTCACACCTTTCATTTCTAATGGGAAGCCATCAATGATGCTTGCACTGAGTATTTCTAGTGGTATATGCAAAAAGTCACTGGTGACACTCTTCAGCACTCTGTGGGGCTCCTTTTCCATCTCTCTTTGCACACTGTGTAATCATTGTCTTTCTGAAAGAACATCTGCTGGTCCCTCTGCATCAAAAGCTGCTTATCCTCTTGTAGCTCTCTCATTTGAGAGTACCCCATATGATGTTGACAATCTATTTTTTAATGTCCTCTCTGATCTCTTTCCTCAAGGTCTCCCATAACTCATTGTATTTGACCTGCTCTTCTCTTCTGTTGTAGTCTTCCTTTATCTGCCCTCTTCAATCATATGTGTTTTGTTTCATTTGGACGTGGCTTTTCTCTATAGCCTGTTACCCACAATTTCCTCTTTGCTTTAAGCATTACTTTCTTTGATTTGTCATTCAAACTTTATGTTCCTTCAGCCAGAGCTTAAAATCTCATCTGGAACTGGAGAGTGAATTCTCTCATCATTGCGGAGACATGTTTTGTTGTTGTGAGGTTTGACAGTTTTTCTGCTGTGTAAGTCATTAAAATGTACACACTGCTGCACTTGCATCATAATCAAGATCTTGAAGGCAGTAAGCACTCTTTTTTTTTACTTCAAAAAAAGTCACAATCTATTAAATGCAAACCAGGTAATCTGTTCACATATTTGACATCAGTGACAGAAATAACTAATCCATTAACTGAATTATTTAGTTAAATGCTTTGATTTGTGCTGGTGTTTTCATTATTAAAAAGGATTAATAATCCATTGATACTTTCATTTAACAGAAGATTCTCTTGTCATTTATTATAATCCTATTTCTTCAGCAATTCATCCAGTAATTTTGATTTGCTTTGGGCTAGTTCTTTGCAATGTTTCTGTGATTTTCAGCAGACAGGCAGACCTTGCTTTTCCCATTTACAGCAAAACTCAACTAGGTCATCTAGCTGTGTCAAAGGTGCTGCTCTGACCCTTCAGCAGTTAACTATACTTAAGTGTTGTCTCAAAGACAAGTCTGCACTAGCATCACAAACCAGACTTAGTGGATTGTATATTTGAATAAAGAAAAACAGTTACAGATTAGTCTCTCTGCATCTCTCACAGGGAGAAATGTACCTTGGAGGACTCAGTTGAGGTTTATTGGTCACTAACAAGTATTCATCCAAAACTATGGGGTTGTTTTGTCTCAGTACAAATAAATACTTAATTTGATTTCAAGCCAATTTCTTTCACCTGGCAACAAAGCTAAAATAAGTTGCATTGCCACAATATTCACTTGGATTCCATCCAAAGTGGGAGTCAGCATATGAGAAAAGTTACATATTTCTTCTCATTTTCATTTACTAATGAGTGCCTTGTTTAGATTGTATGAGAAATTTTGTATGCTCTTTTAAAAGTGAGATCTTATTAATCATGATTTAACACAACATCAAGAAAATCCCAGATAAATTCTCAGACTTTTTAAACAACTCTAATAGGAATTTATTCTCAGCAAATTTGTTTGGCAAACTGCTGTAAGGGAAGTTCACCTGCTGTTTTCAAATCACTTGTGCTTACAACTATCTGTGAATCACCTGCCAGCCACCTGAATTTTCATGAGAGCTGTCCTGCAGTGCAATTTCTCATCATGCACATCTAATGATAGAGCTATAGAAGTGAGAAAGTGTCCAAATTTAATTCCATTAGACACGTTGTCCCGTGGTTGCCTGTTATCCTGCAGAGTTACACGGCCAACACAGGTTTTCTCACAATACCAAAAACCCCACCCGCAAAGCCCCACAACCTGTACAGAACACACCTGCTTTAAAACTGTGAAACAGTTAGGGAAAGACTGACTTTAATGGTTCCTTAAATGCAAGCTATTCCAACAGCTTCTTCTTCAAAATCTCCTGAGCTGCCACCCATTTCAGTGTACAAGTGTCTGTCCGGGATCTGTAAACATGTACCTAAACACATTCCCAGTATTGTTAAAGGTCATTACCTGTGCAATTTGACTGAGAAAGCTATTTAGCACAGCTGTCACCCTTGAAACATCCTTTTCACCTAGGATTCAAGCTAAATCCTAGTGAAGTCAAAGGAGTAGTTCAGGAATTCAGTAGGAATTTGATCTGCATGGTTAGAATTCATAAAGAGCCATGTCTGATGCCTGAAGAAATCTCCTTCCACTTTGTCCAGCTGCCTTATGCCAGCCTGCTAATTCCTCCACCATATAAAACACTAGGGAAAGGAGAGTAGGGATAGGTTTCTTGCCTTTACACAGCAAACAAACCCCTACAAGGGGCATGAAGGGGAAAGCAAGGTTCCAAATGTTATTTTAGAACTCACAAGAATATTCTGCCTCTCTCTTATTCACAAGATTTCTCCCTTCTCCAGTGACACTCCACACCTGATAGCAGAGAGAGCCTGGCTAAATGAACAGGCTTACTGTAACTCCACAATAAATTCCCTCATTTCCCTCTCTCTAGCTTTGCCAGGTAAATTGCATTCTCTGAATGCTTTTACCTGAGTATATTTAGACATCTTGCAAAAAATATTGCAAAACCAGCTGTCTGCGCTTCTGAGTCATGAAACCAATGATGAAATGTCTCTCTTCCCAGATGTCATATGCCTTTTAAATTAATTTGTTTGATCTCTCATTTCACATAGCAACTTCCTTAATGAGAAAAAGACATTTTCACTGGCTTTGGGAAGAAATAGTTCAGAGGTCAGCCCTTGTACATGCAGCTAATATGTTAGTTATAACTATAAAATATCTCAAACTATTAATAGAGAGCTGATTCACCTTTGAAAACAAAGCTGTTTTTTATTATTATTATTCAGACCTTAGTATATAAAAGAGTACAATGCTCACAGTTATTACTGGGACAAAGGTGGCAAGGCATTGCATATTTGGAAATGACACAGGACAGAGAAACAAAAGGAAATTGTGTGAATGTGAGAGAGATCAAAAACAACTTCTTTAAAGACTGGGAGAATAACCTGTCCCTCCATTTCTCGTTTATTTATTACCCTATGACATAAGGAAAATAGGCAGAGCTGTGATGCTAAATACATGAATGTAATGTATGCGAGGGGAGCTACACCATAGGACTCATCTCCTTTCCCCATTACAGTCAAGGAAGAAAAGGAAACAAGCTGGGGGAGAAGATGACTGTTACAGACTGTAGCTGCTGCTTTCTCCTTTTTATTCATTTCTTTGAAGCAATACCTGCAAACACATCTATTTGTATGCCTATTACTCATGTCTTCTTACTCATTCATCCTTAGCTGTACACCTAAATTTGCCTGTTATATATTAAATTTAGGTCTAAAATTAATTTCTTTAAATATCTCAGTATAGGTACTGTTTAATTGTAAATAATCTTGTAGCAATGTTTCATTCCATTCTAACTTCTTTTCCCCTTCAGAGACACTCTTCAAATCAACCTAAAAAGGTCTTGGCTATTATATATTCCTAAGAAGCCAAATTATATAGTAGTTGAGTTAAAAGACACAAAAACCAAACAAAAAGCCAGAGCAAACCACATCTCCATACCCTTCTCCTCTTGCTCTCCTCCCTCAAAGGCCCAGACTGCAGCAAGGCAGTGAATCCACAATAACAGCTGGTATTCCACACTGCTGGGTGGATGCAGGAACCCTGCCTGCCATGAATGTCAAATATCAATTAGGTCTACACGGGAGTGGAGAACCATATGCTACAAGGTTCAGATCTGGCAAATTTAAAACCACCACCTATGTATGAAATTAAATCAGTTGCTCTACATCTTAACACTTAAAGTGAATGCCCACAACTGGGAAAGGATTGGATGAATCCCTAAGCCCAGTCTGTTTCTGATTTTTCTTTCACAGAAGGAACTGAGAAAAGAGAAAACCAGGGTAATAATTTTCGTACAAAAGGAACCATAAAAACAGAACAAGAATCTCAAATCCTTTGACTGTATTTCCAATAGAACTATTTCTTAATAATATCAACAGGAGTAACTAAAATTTGGCTCTATAGCATACACCCACAAAGGGATACATATTTGTAATTAAATATCAACACTATGAAAGAAATACATTCCAAATAAAGATCACTGGGGAAGAAAAAGAAGACATTATGTATTCCTCAAAATTGTCCTTTGAAATCTGTTATCACTGACAGCAAAACTGTGGAACAGCTCGTACAGACAGAGCCTGCGAGCTGAACCTGCAGCCCTCGAAATCTTGGTGGTGACACTGAGCACTTTAAGTGTAGCAGGGTGTGAGAGTGGATGTGTGTTTGAGGGAAGCCAGGGCTGCAGGGTGGAGCTTGGCCTGTAGCTGCTAAACAGCAAATATTTGGGGGTTAGGGATTAAGAAAAAATTATTCCCACTCATCTGAAAGTGGGCAGAGATGGGCAAGAAAAAAAGACAAGAATTTTGCCCTTTTTTTCCCCTTAAACTTGAAAGGCTCTTCATTTTACACTGTATTGTGGGTAACTGATTTTGGTTTAGCTAACTTTGCACGAACTCAGAGGTATTTACAGTCTTTCTCCTATCTTTTCTTCTCCTTATCTAGTGCTGCTCTACAGCTGCAGAGTCCATCTGCATTTCCAGGATATTCAGATTTAATTCCATCACTACTATTATGTTTTCTGGTCCATATATATTTTTGTCTTCTAGCAAAGTATAATATCATTTGAATTTTCCCTTTAATTTACACAATAGGGAACCCTATCACAAGAATCAGAGCAGAAGTATTTATTCTGAATACTTAGAGGGAAGATTTTAACAAACTATCACTACCTCAGGACAATTCTTATCCCTTGAGGGAACTGGGATACACTAAGGACTATTTTCATGTGTCTTTTTAGCCAAGATCTCTGTTTATATGTCTTCAGATTTGCTTTAACAGATAAGTTTGTTTTCATCTAGGCTCATGTTTTATCTTCGATGCTTAAGCCTTTTCTGACTAAGGGTTTTTCTCTGTTTACATGTTAGGAAGTATTTCTTCTGCCAACCAAGTGAAAAGACATAAAATATGTTAAAACCATATGAAACACAGTGGCAAATCCTGACTCTCCAGTTAGGGTCCCTGTCCTACATGGAAGGCTATTTTCTATTAGTAAACCTGAACATGAAACCTCTGAATACAAATAACTGGCTGTGTTCGTACCCCAGATCTTTCAAACTCAGAATGGTGAACTTGAAATTGTGTTTCTGGCAATCCCAGGAAGCTGCAGGTGCACGGAGATGTCATTGCTGAAATGCACAACTCCACTCCCATCCCCGTGATTTGCAGGCACTACTGAAGTACACGTGTTTCTGTATTTCAATGACTGAAATGCATGACAGTTGCAGATGAACATTCCAAAAGATCCTGTCATTGATGAAGGGAATGTCTTCCCATGTCATTGGCACAAAATCTACAAAGTTTTGCTAAGCAAAGACTGAAGGAAGCTCTGGGGGCTTTAGGAATACATTTGAGAACAGAGTCAAGACATGGTTTAAAATACTCAACAAAAAGGCAATAATCCCAAATGGTGGGATTATTCATCTTTCAGGGTTTCTTCATTTCAGAATACAGCCAGGTCTGCTGCAGCAGTGTTGTTATCTGTGAACATCCTTGGGTCCAGAGGTGAATCCTCTTTCCACTGAGCACGGTCAAACCTCTGTGAATCTCCAAACTTTCAGGGGGTTGTAGTGGTCAATACAGGCAGGCCCTACTGGACGATTTGGACACATTATTGGAGAAAACAGGAGCAGAAGGACAAAAGGACACATAGAATGGATACTATGGAGAGGAAGGAAGAATTATTATTCTGAATAAACAGTTTACAGACAGGTGAGGGCAGTTTGGCTGCAGGTGTGCCTCCTTTCGTGGGTGTTCAGGGAAAAGGAAAGCATCACGTGCTCAATGCCGAGTGCTGTTTCCTGTCACACAAATGGGAAATCCTGAGAGCACACTAACGAACACATTTTGTCATACATGTACTTGCAATCAACGTGTGCATGACTGTCTCTTAGAAACAGACTAAAGTAATGCAAACACCAGTGAAGGGCGTTGCTTGGGAACAGGGGCACTCATTCAGCATATCTTAATAGAAATTTGATTTTTTTTTTCCCCAGAGTGGCACAGATATTTGACATTTCAGAAAACAAGCATGCACATTTATGCTAAAAAATATGTTCTGTACTCTTAAAATATTGAAATACTATTAAATATAACTTAAATACTAATAACCTAAATAAATCCAAAGCTTTATCACATTTAAAAAATTCTTTCTTAGACAGAAGAATAAATACCACTGGGTAATTATTAGGTAACTTTCTTCCCTTTGGATGCTGAAACATACAGAAACACCAATATACATTTGAGGACTCAGAGAATAGCACAGCCTTTTGAAACAATAGCAGAGCATTTTGAAAAGGACAGTTTGAATACTTCTACTTTCATTGCTGCAAGAATTCACAGTGTTCACAGTAGCACTTTTTCTGAATCTACAGGTTGTCATAACTCAATCACAAATCCTATATTCAATAGCAGGCATGCATATGAGGTACAGGTGTTCATATTTGCAGGGACAGTAAAGGACCCTTCAGACACTCAACTACCGTTGGAAATTCCTCCCGGAGCGCAGGAACTCATCCATCAACAAATGGGTTGATTTCCTTCATCATCCTTTGAACTACAGAATGCCTCATCCTTAAGGAAAGCATGTCCTATACATGTAGCCTTACTTCTTACTCTGTTTTACAATGAATAGCAGGAGTTGCCCCAGTAAACGTAGAGCAACATCAAGATACATGTTTATATCTGCCTCAGCTTTGGCTGCTTTCCAGGTAGAAAACAAAGAAATAGCTTGGAGAAATAGCAGTAAGCCAGCAGAAATCCTCCCATTTAATGAGAATTAAGACTACAAGAGACACCACCTCCCCATGTTTAACAACAACATATCGTTTTTAAATGCTTCTATTTTCAACAGCTTTCCAGGACTGACACCAGGGAAAGGGAGCTTCTTTCATTAAAATAACTGGTACTGTGAGGAAAAAGAAAAACAGGAAAGGATGAAAATGGACCCAAGAATGGGCTGATGATATCAAGTTGATTACCACCTTTCCATGATGTTTCAGCACATTTTTCATGGTTCTGCAGAGTCACTTCTATGACAAGGCTTACCACAGTACTAATTTCACCATTTGCATCATGGAAATAAAATATACTGTGAGTGACCCTCACTCCTGGATACATTATTTAATTCAACATTGGTGATTACAAATGATGGTATTTTACATGAAACAGAATATTTTGGAACTCTCTTCCAAAATCCCCATTGAGACTTCAATGCAAGAAGAAATCTGCCACTTAAGTATGCAACTTTCTGTCATGATAGCATCTCTCACTTTGCACTGAGCAAATTAAATCACTTGAGAATGCTACGAAAGACAGAACTTTAAACTAAATGCCATTCATAATGCTACACAGCAGAGCAAATGATGTGTTCCCTTTGATAGAGGAAAACATACTTACAGCATTACCTATCGTTAAATAGAGGAAGCTGTCAGATACACTTTTGTCAGGATGGCGTCTCTTTTCCAGACTTAGAATGTGCTGTTTAAACAATAGGACACACTTATATCAGGAATTTGAGTTGATTATCTGCTTGTGTGTCCTATATTAGCTAGCTAAATGAAGTCCTACTTCCATGCTTTTCAGCAATCACCACATACAGAGGGTATTACACAACTCTCTAACCTGCTTCTGTTTTTCTGGTCAGCAAAAACGAACAAAAAAACCCACAAAAAATTATAAAACCTCAAGCCCTAAATATATATAGTTTGTATGCATATATAAATATATATATATGCACCTATCATTAAAAAGGCATGCATATGTCTATTACTAAATTGAAGTGCAAAGTGGTTTGAGCTTTTATTTATATACAATA
>WAAE01009645.1:0-91532 GCA_013400495.1 Nicator chloris | reverse complement strand
AAAAAAAAAATCCCAACTTTAATTTACTCTGAGAAGCAGAGAAACAAGAAATTCAGCTAATCCCAGCTACAGTGATGTGATGTAAAATGTATTTTGTGAAGCCAGTCCTAAATCATCTACAAGCTGCAGGCCTTTAGCTATCAGGAAACTTAGAGGCAGCTAGAAAAATGTATTATCCAGTTATCTTGTATATCTTATCTTTATCTTTACAAGTACAAAACTCTTCCTGACTATATCACACTAGGCCATACGAGTACCAATTTTCAAATGCAAATACAGTTAGAATCAAGTGTTAAGCATAAGCCACTGACAAGAGAGGTTGATGCTACAAACTGGTGCTTTATCACCTGCACACAATTTTTTTATAGTGCTTCTGTTGCTTTTCTACATTGTTTTCATACTGTGGAAACACCAACATCACTGCAAACTGGTAAAAGAAAACAAAAACATAACTCCCCTAAATCTTTTTCTAGGCTGCTGTATGTAACATCAGACTTAAAAAGTAAAGCAATGTAAGCACAGTAAACCTGGTAAAGGCACACTGAACAACCTGGGACACTGGAGCCCGAAGAGGCAGAACATTTGCCAGAGCTCTTCTAGCTTTTTGCCTTGTTAGCTGGAGCCAAGAGCCTCAGAGTTCTGGCCAGTTCTCAGCACTAACCTAATATTACCATGAAGCATTAGACTTTTTCTTCATATTGATAAAGATGCCTATGTACAACTGCTCAGAAGCCCTCCTTTGTTTCACTTCCCCTTTGGCTCTCTAGGCAACCATGAACATGGCAAAAACAATAGTCAGGAGAGAAGTAACTTCCATAATTTTGCCTTGGCGTAACAACATGGTGTTTACTATCAGTGTCCATTCCCATGAGAAACAATGTTTTCTCCAGTGGAAAAGGAAGAATTTTGCTCTGCAGAGGAGAGGAAGCCCTTTCATTTTACAATGGGAAGCTAGGTACAAAAATAGGAAAGATGGCTCACTAAAAGTGTCCATTTTTACTCTTATTTTTAATAATTCATGTCCACCCTGTTTGTCAAGCCACAACTATGATTCCTTGCACCCAGGTATTCAGGTCTTTTCTGACCTCTGAAAACATCATCAAGCTCTTAAAAATTAAGAGTTTTTTACTCTCTAAAGGATCCTCTTTACAAATGCTCTACACAGGTAATGGCAACTCGTTTTCAAATTCATTAGACCCTGCACAACTTCAGTGGAAGTCTAAGGCTTCTTCTGATTACAGTAGGATTTCTGCTACTATTTCTTTGAAAGGTACCTTCATTCTCCTCTCCTAGGAAGACTGAATATGACAAGATAAAATGTGTTGGATTGTAAACAAAACCCTTTTAATCTTTCCTATGCAAGAATTAACAAGCAGATATGTTTCACTAAATTCCTCTTCACAATTAAAATGTTGAAAAAGTCACTGGTGCAGATCACATTAGAGCACCTGTCAGCCTCATACTCAATTACCCAGATCATCTGCTATCTGCCTTCTGGATAAAGGTAGGTTAGAGGATATAAAGAAAACAAACTGTCCGAGTCTTCCTGGAATAAAACCCAAGTATCTGATCTGTTTGCCTTGCAACAAATATATAGCCTTAAAATACCAAAGGCTATGTAAACACAAAGAATACAAAAGCAGGAAACATTACTATTTCACTTGCATCATCCTAAAATGAAAAACTGAAGTCATGCAGAGTTCCTCATGTTTGCGCAGCCTACACTTATCAGCTGAGACTACATCTTCCTTTTGGGACTCTCTAGAGGCTGCATTGTTCCCTCTCTTGCCCTCAGCCTTTTCCCAACAGTATTGCATGAAGACAAAAGCAGCATCCTACAACTCAAATCCCACCTCCCCACGACTCTCATTCGCCTGGATTTAACAACTGCTATGAGAGCATTAAATGCTTTTAGTTCATTCTTGCAAGCACTGCTCCATCCCACACTAAAAGAATACATCTTTCTCCCAATCAGATTTGTTCTACCCATAAATCATCTACCTCCTCATTTTGTGTAGTGTTTAGATACTCTGCAACACTGCTCTAACAGTGTAAAACTAAGGCTGACTACATAATCCAATCACATCTCACTCTGCCATACCAATAAAGATCAATTCATGATCTAAAATGGTAAAAATGATGATAAAAATAAGCTTTCCATTTTTAAAAAGAAAAACACTTTAAATTTATCATGTTTTCCATATCATCATAATAGTCTTTAAAAAAAGCTGACCAGAAATCACAGGAGCTTTAAATGCTGTTTTCCAACAGTCATAAATATTTCATAAACCACTTCAGGAGAAAGAACCACCAGTATATAAACATCAACAATAAGGTAAGTTTGCTGTGTGTGATCACTGGCAAAAGGATCAGGACTGGCAAAACAGAGACACCTTACAGTAGCCAAGTCAATACATCATTTCTTTTCTTCCTATTTCACAATACAGCTTCTTGTTCAGCCCTGCATCCACACTGCAAGCTCCAAATATCCCAAGCTTTATTAGTGCCTCTGTATCACTTTACAATAACATTTTACTTAGAAGTGCCTCCTGTAAGAGGTGGCCATTTTTAAAAAGAGAGAAGATGTAAAGTCTCAGGTTTTTGCACTGCACAATTTTGACTGGTTTTTTGGATGGGAAAAGGAAGAAAAGAGGAGGCAGTTTCGAAACAATTTTCTTGCACCAGATCATCTTCTGATAATTTAATATAGTGGCATGAAAATTATCTGCTCCAAAACACATAACTAGTGCCTAATTTTTGTATGGCACTAAGCCAGCAGGGGAAAAAAGCCACACCAAGTCCTATAGCCAGCAAACTGTGCTTTCCATCCCCAGTTTGAACCTATGGACTGCTTCTAAACAGTCAGCAAAATCAGAATGAACAGCAGCAATGCTACAATTACTACATACAGGGTTACTACTACAATTCTACATACAGGGTCCCCTGGAAAGCTTTGGGGAGTCCAAGAATAGGACAAGGAAGTTTTGTGTTATATGAATAGGACCTGCAATGTATTCTGCACTCAAGCAGTGTGATTGATACTGCTCTGCTCACTTGGGTGAGTTGCCTGCAGACATTCCCACAGCCAGGCAAACATGCCTCCAACACCCCAGAGAGAAGCTGTTACAGCAGCACTAACCCCTGCTCCCCCAACCCCTCAGGGAGACTGTAACTGGGATTTATTACCTTTCATAACACACTGGAAAATTTAATCTTGCAATTCTTAGGTAAAACTGAAGAACCTAGACTAGAATATTCTATCTAAACCTTGATTCATTAATTCTGAATAATGAAAAAAGTCACATACGTTCTTTTGTAGATTTTTCCAGTAATTCAAAAGCCCAATGAAAAAAAAAATAAAAGAATTACCATGCTTAAAAATATAAAAGAGGTAATCTTCAAGGAAAACCTTGTTGCTCTAAAAATTAAATGTCATGGTTTATTACATTATGTTCTATCACATTTTACTTTGATACTGTGCTGTTTTCATTACCAACAATAAAAGTCAAGATGGGCTCTTGAGTGAGTGTATGCAGGGTTGTATGCATGTGATAGCAAGGAAGACTCACAGAGGAAAACAAGGACAGCAAAGCCTTACAGAATGTTCTGCTATGCAGATGCGTTACCTAAAATTAGCAGTTTTGTGACGTTTATGACACTTTTAGTTCAAATCTAAGAGGAAGAACATTTATTCACAGATAGTTGTAACAACAAGAGAAAACAAACTGGATATTTATGACACAATGTGAGTTTGTGGGCTGTAGTTGTGTCATGTTCAAACAATGGTGCTTTTAAGGAAATTATCATCCTCTGACTGTGTAACCTCCACCCTTATATGGATTTTACTACTCCTATAAGGAGGAATGGACAGAAGCACAAGTCCAAGGCTGCTAAAGTGTACAATCCAGCAGACAAACTCACACCTCCAGCATACTCAACCTTACATGAATGCCATGAATTCCCCAAGAAAAATACAGACAGCATTAAACAAATGTATTCTCTTACTTCAATCCTGACTTCACTGTTCCCTTTCTGGAACCTCATACAAAGAACTCAATGAGAACTCTTTTCATGAACCTTCAGTCATGTTTCCTTCATTTAAAATGAGATTAATTTCTGTGATTTAGCCAAGTGTGTCTCAGACCTGCTCACCTCCCATCACAAACCACTTCATTCAAAAGCTCTGTATACCCAGCAGCTGACAAATCACCAACTCTTGCCAGTATTCAATGCTGTGTTAGTGGCCTTTACAAGTAAACCCAGTTAGACTTCCAGAAACAACAGTACTAAGAAAGAAGTATAATTTTAGCCACGAAATCTGACAAATTCACAACTCACTTGGTCTTTATGTCTCTGTACACTGGCATTGTTGAGCTGGGACAGAGCCCACAATCAGTTATCAAATGAAAAGTGCTGGCGACTACCACAGCCTAACACAAACCTTTTGCCTCCAGGAGCCAGTGATAATCAGCTAAAAAGTTTTAGTTCTTGACTGTCAAGTAAGGTGGACACTGGAATTTACAAGGAAATGATCCTCCTTATTGCACAAGGAGGTTCTGAACTGCAAGTCTCCAGAAAGGGAAGAAAAAAGGCAGGATAACATCTGAACCACTGTACAGCAGGTGAAAGAGTCAAAGATTATGTCACTCATTTCCTCGTTGCTGGATATGGAGAGAACAGGCCCTGAATTATGTTGTTCCAGTAAGATGCCAGTACATGTTAAATGGTTTAGCTCAGAGCCTTGAAAGTTTCTCATTTTGGTAAGAGCTATCCATGTCCAATTGTGTTTTGCATTTGTTGAAAAGAAAAATTACATTGAAATCTGAGCTCAAAAGGGCTTTGTCACAACCTGTTTTGAAAAAAGATGCCTGAAACTATGGGAGGCGCGCACGGAATTTTTGTTCTGTACACAGATACAGAAGTCAGCTAAACAGACCCCTTGGCTTCAGGAGAGGGAGAGATCCCTAAGCAGCAAGGAACGAGCTGTGCTGCTTGGAAGTAACAGAGCAGAAGCACTTGAGAGACACCTGCTGCCCACTGAAAGAATCTGTCCTCTTTGCAAACCACATTCAATTAGCCTTCAGATAGAGCAGAACGGGACAGAGTCACTTCCATGTGGGGTACAACTTGGTTACAGAAAAGCTGACTGCTCACATCAGTAACCCAAGTTTTAATCCCATCTTTAAGAACCTCTCATCCTGCTTTTAAGGACAGCTCCCAACCCAAAAGAAGACGTGAAGAACGATTTTTAAATTACAATTATGGACCCAAGTATGCACCAGCTCCTCTCAGCCACACGCAAAGGTTGCAGTTTGGCTCAGTGCTCAGATTACACAGACTATTGTACTAACAGATGCAGGTGTAGTTTTTGGGGAGCCTTCAAATTCCCCAACCACCCATTAGCCAAGAACTGTAGGGCACTACAAAACACCATTTCAGCAATAGGTTTCACTTTACACAACCAAAGGAAACATTGTGACAATTTTGTGAATGGCTCATGTTACATTGTAAGCCCAGAAACTTTCACAGTTTAACAGTGGATACTTATGAAACAAAGTCTATTTCAAGGTCCTCCTTCACTTTTACTTTTCAATCAACATCACAACATTTTAGATAGCCATTAGGCAGATACATTTGTCTGAGTACTTCTGCCCTTAAGAGGCTTGGCACAAGCACAGTATATTTAATTTTTAATTAACTCTCAATCCTGCAAACATTAATTTTTCATTCTATTTGTCAACTTCATCTAGCTCTGTTCAGACAATTAAGCCACAAGTCCGGAAACCTACAGAAACCTCATTAAACATCTGCTGAACATTAAGGAAGGCTTCTAATTCTAAACCAGTCTCTCAGTTTTTTAACTTTTCAAAATCCATTCAATTAGCAGTTGAGTCACTTTGTGAAAGCAGTAGCATACTCATTTTCTGAAAAAGTAACAGACATTAAATTGAAGCCTGCAGGACTGATGGAGGAAGATGCTTTACCTGAACAGAATGAAACCAAGTGACTCCACAGCTGCCCGCCTCACATCATCATTCACATCACTCACCTACAAAAGGAAAAACAGGACATTCAGAATACAGTTAAAACACTTGAGGACCCTGCAACGTTTCAGGCCAGATGTCAGCTAATCAAGAAGACAGGATTATAGAGAAAATTAGTTAAAATCATGTCCAGCCTTAGCCCAAACAGCCTCACCTGTGTCTGCACACCAAAAGCAAGATGATCAAAGAACAGACAGACCTCATCCTTTAGAACTTTATTTATTTTTTCTCCAGACCATCATTACACATACCATTCACTGCAGACCTGTCAGCTGGGTAGTTTAGGTTCATGTTTTAACTTTTAACAGGGTCCTTTTCTGCAATACCAGGTTGAAAGTCTGAAAGTTCTGCTTACCCTAATGTCAGAAGGCCCTGTTAGTTCTACTCATAGTACTAAGTAAAGCTTTCATCACCTCACAATCTCTGATTTGGACCAGAATATTAACAGTGCAGACACAAAGCCTGACAAAGTGATGTGCTTGCTTCCTGACCACAAATTTCTTCCTGTGTGCTCCTAAGGCCACAGTACTTACAGCCACATGCAGCAGACGCCTGATAGCCTTGTTGTTCCCTGAGCCACAGTATGCCATAGCCACAGTGTACATGCCAGAACGACGGAGAATTGGATCCTGGAAGAGAAAGCATCAGTATTTCACATCCATCCAAACAGTGACTCAGTAATTCTAACTTTAAATCTGTTCCACTCTTGTGTCTTGAATCTGCAAACAGGTCACAGGTCACCCTCATTGCTTAATTGGTTATTTGGGACAAGTAACATGAACTTGTCATTACCAAGGTCAGGGGGCAGAGGGCCTGCTATGCTGCTGGCTGCCAAAGAGTATAGGGCAGAGGTGTCATTCTGCTTCTTTCTTGCTATCTGCAATGATCACTACCAGAGCCTTGAGATGACCTACCTACAGCAAGTGTCATCTGTTTTTAACCACTACGTCCTGTTCTACTCCCTGTTGCTGCTCACATGACTATGAAGATCAGGTATAACGCTAACGAAATACACAACTAAGCCATGTTGTTCTTGTATTTTTGATCAGAGTGCAGCAACTTGTGAAACAGTCCTACTTCAGACCTATATAAGAACTTCTCTGGTTCAAAAGAGCCAACCACCGTAGCTGGAGATTCACTAACAGACAGGAAGGTCAGTCACGTAACACAAGAGTCAGGGATTAAGTCACAGCTCAATTTACCTTATCTCTGCAGAGACTCTCAATGAGAGCATCTGCCTCCTCCATCCTCCCATACATGACCAGAGCAATTCCAACTGCGAGGCCTCGCAAGATCTTTTCATGCTGGGTTTCCTGTGCATAGCCAACCATGTCCTCAATAGCCTGGGCATTTTTAGATCCCAACATAACCAACCCCAGTGCCAGGCCAGCTGCCTCACCTGAAAAGCACAGAAAAGAAAAAAATCAACTCTGTTCCCAAAAGTAATAAATACTGTATCTACAGAATCACACCAGATGTAGGCCAATAGATCACTTCTGGATATCACCATGCCAAACAACTCCATTATTCATGGCAAAATGTGTTTGCAACCACAATTGAGTACTTTTCTCTACCAAGTTCAATTACTGCTTCCTTGGACCAAGAGCTGCTGAGATCATTTTCCTATGAGCCCCACCAATGCAGCAGTAACTCCCACAAGCTTCTCCAGGCCCATCTCCCAGCTCAAAAAAGCACACGGCTCTGGAGATCAGACACACTAAAGAAAAAGCATATGACAAAGAAAAGAACAGAGCAAAAGAAGGGGCTGTTTAAAGACCTAGCATGTCTTATCAAAACTTGCCTCAGTGCTAGTCATGACAGGATTTCTAAATATTACTGACACATAACTAAAGAACCGTAATGATTAGGAAAATAAAACATAGCTAGAAAGAATCTACTCTGCTAACAGAAAACCTGGGGAAAAAAAAAAAAAACACAACAAAAACCCCAGGTGCCTGATAAGGCCTCAGATGGTTATTTGCTTTGAAAGCAGAACATTTACCTGTCACTGCATCATCCTGGTATAGATTTGTTTTCAGCAGATCGTACACATCTTGACGTGCTGTCCCCATGGCAGCCAGCCCCAAGCCCAGGCTGCCACCATGTCGCACAATCTAGAGAAGCATATGCAAGTTCAGTCATAAAACAGGGAACAGTATGGCTTCAGCTGAAGTAGACATCTTTCCATCAATATAAACTTGCAACCTTTTAGCCTCAAACCAACCCAAAATGATCTCTTGACCTGCTAGAAATACCACTTTCACCGTCTCAGGCAGCAGGTCCAGTGAAAGAGGCAGAAAATAGAAGAAAAACAGTTCAAAAGCCCATTAAACAGTGAGTAACAGGAGCCTAACACATAGCACGGAAGACTTTCTAGTAACTTCAAGATCTTTTCCCCCACTGAGTGATTTATGCAAAATCATAAATCTGTGCCATGTGTAAAAACCACTAGCTAGTAATAGCTTTTAAATAAAAAGGTAAAAAGGTACCCACTTAAAAACAGTCTATAACCTCTTTTATTCTAACAATGGATATGTTTGCAGTAAGACTAGTGGGGGTCTGTTCATGGAATTTAAAAAAAAATAATCTGAGATTCCACAAGGAGAAAGAGGGAACATCCTGGGACAATGATTTATTCCCAGCTTAAAAAGATATTTTTCTTAGAGGTCTACAAACATTAAGTGCAGACATAAAACACTTCCTATTGTGCAAAATGCATTAAAACTACGTCAGGTCAGCAGAAACATTTTGTGGCTTATTTCCTTGACAACTAAGCTGTAAACAATAACAGTGCCTGAATGCTGCAGGTCCACTAGCAAAACAAAGCAGATTTAACAAGTAGTAAATATGATGAAGCTACAGTTACTGTCAAGAATGTAAGAATTTCCTAAAATTCTTACCTAAACGTTAGGTAACAGGTTGTTAAATCCAACCTTTAACCAATCTTTAAGACCCAGAGGAGGCCTAAGTACCACACTGCTGCTTAATTACCTCTACCCGCCACTACTAAACCAGCCAGCACCCTCCTGCATATTTCCAACAAAACAAAGGCTGACTGCTGAGCCCAGTACACACATCATTACTGGCATTCTTCAGCTGGTTCAGCAAGTAGTCAATGATGTCCCCGCCATGGTTGGCATGGATGAGACCCAAGGCGTAGAGGCCTCCTCCCTCCTGGTAGGCTGACCCTGGAGAGGTGTCCTTGGGCAGGTAGGTTGCCATTAGCTGTAATGCTTCTTTCTCATGACCCTGGACGTCCAGTGTCCAGCAGGAAGGGAAGACAGTGGGAAGTGAAATGTGAAAAAACAGCAAAGCAATATTTAAACATGTTACAGCCATTACTTTCTCCACTAAAATCAATGTTTCAGTGCCACATATCACCATCCAAACTTACTGGAAGTTACTACAGTAAAGAACTTTGGTATGTCCCAAAATCACTTAAGAACCACCTGCAATTTTAATACCTAGAAACTATTAAATCTATTCAACTCACAAAGGAAGAGTTAGAAAAAATACTCTCTCCTTGAGCCATGTTATCCTAGCACATTTTTGATTCTCAGCAAAACATACCATAACTTATATTGGATGTCAGATGAAATAATGTAAACACAGCTTTTTAGTGCAAAGACAAAATATGTTATAGCTGTGCCAGGTACACTGGAGTGCAGGCACCATTCAGAATCCCCATTTCTATGTTTTCAGTGTTTACAAGTCAAGCATTTACACTGAGCAGAGGGAAAAGAATGCAATGTTACCTTGTGTATAACACCCAAGCTGGCAGTAGCAGTAAACTTAGCCCAGTTAGTGGCCCTGGCCAGCCACTCCAAATTGTCTCTAGAAGATGAAAAAAAAAAAGGTTATACAAAGTTTTTTGTACAGCCTGTTCCTAATCCTGCAAGCAGGATTTAAGAGCACTGAAGACTGCTTTCACACTAAAAAGTAGCTCCAGAAGGGAAGGCACCTAACCACATTTCCACTTTACATTTCTCTCCTCTTCATCAGTCCTGATTTTTGCCTAGTTGTATTCAAGTTTCCAGACATGGGTAATCTCAGTGAAATACAGAGAACCACGCAATATGCACCCCACTAATCTCTGGGAGAAACTTCAGCAGAGTTTCTGCAGCTTTCCTCAAGTCCCTCCTAAAGTCAGCCCTAGCATTTCCCTTACAAGAGTCATTCAATACTGTCGGTCTCTACCATAAAAGATACATCATCTCAGAAACTCTCTAACTGGTAAACAAAGAGAAGAGAAATTCCAGATCTTCACCCTCCAAGCTGCTCATATAGTTACCAGTCAAACAAAGCCAGTTTGTGAGGATAGAGAGAAGGAAACAATTCTCTAACACCATTAGAGTTCTGCAGTTACCACTCTGGAAGTACCAAGGAGGGCAACAATGTTGTTCAAACACCTCTAAATTACATTGGAGCTTCTTTGTCCAGATTTACCTAAGGAACTGGTCACTGGTTGTCCCACAATGCATAAAGGAGTTTGCTATAACAGTTGCTGTATGACACACGGAATTCCTCACTGCATCCTGAAAAAACAAGAACAATCAGTAGCATCACTCAGCAAAAGGTCCAAGGTCGCTTAACAAGCTTGCCAGTACACTAGAAAAATGGACTATAATGATCCTCAATTTAATCAGCAATTTCCCTGTAATCAGCTAATAGATTTCTAATACACTCTAACATATCCTCAAGCCATCTTTCCCATGCAACATGATCCTTTCTGTGAGTTTCTTTCAGAGATGTGATTACTCCAATTGCCACTTAACTGGAGAACCACCCTCCTCTGCTTCCCAGAACTGAGTACTGCACAGCGAGCGCTGCTGATGTTTCCAGGCCATTCCCAGAACTCTGTTGCAGAATTCCTCCTGAACACTTCACCAGCAGATAGAAAAGATTTTCCAATGCATTTGAACTGTCATCTGAAATAGATGAACCTGCTAACAAGCAACCCCCTACTACTTCTACTGATGATGTGCATCTTATTCCACAAATAAAAACTTCTCCTATAGTTTATAGTAAGCATTTAGGAGTCTAGTTTACCTGTAAGTTTTCACTTGCCTACTCTTGAGTAACACCTTCTGAAAAAACCCAGTTACTCCATTCCCTAACTCTGTCTACATTACAGTATCTGACTGGTTTTGTCTCTAATGTGGAAATATTGGTCTTTTACTACAAACCAGGATTCCCTGGACAAGCTGAAGGTGTGGGCTTACCTAACATCTCAACCAAGATACCAACACACTGTAACCTATAGTCCTGGCTTCCCTTCCCAACCAACAGCATTTGCAATGGATCTGACATGGAGCTGAAGGGTAAATTTTGCCCATCTTACTGAACAGATGATAAACCCACAGAACAAAAAAAGGGGTGAGAAAAAGATGAGTTGCCATAACCAACCAGAAAAAAACTAATTAAAATATCAACATGCTAATAGCAGCCTATCATTACAAACAACAGCAGCGTGGTCAAAACCAACACAGCATGAATCAGATAAATACAAGACAACCATATTTAGCAAAGTCTCTTACCTTTGTGTTTTTGAGGATCATGAGGTCTGTATTGTTGTTTCGTATTAAAAACTGCAGATGCAACTCAATGGCCATCTCCCCACTTAAAATTTTAATCATTTTTGAGATCTGGTCCTTAGGCTCTGGGTTCTTCACATAAAAGCAAAAAGGAAAAAAAACCAAAACATGAGAACCCAACTATGGCTCTGTTAAAATACAATTCATGAGAAGTAGCTCTGGTATGTTCCTACCACCATATTCCAAAACCTATCAGGTTTTAGGACTAAAAAGATATATTTTTTCTATCCTCGGTGCACAAGCCCAAGCCTCCCAGAAACTAATTCTTTTGTGCACAGCAGTGCAGGTGGGAGAAGAGACTCTTCAAAAAGAAATGTACTATTTCATTGTAAGCAAAAGGATATGGCTGGCATCTGGCCTTCTGCAAGCTGCTGTTTGGCCTTACAGAGACAATATGCCTCCTGCCAGAGGCAAACCCTTTTAAAAATGAATCTGTATTTCCACGGAAGCTTTCATAGACAAAGCCACAAAGCTACAATACTTTGCATGACCTGTGCTGAGCTGCAGCATCATTCTTGGGAGCTACAAGCTTTATTTAGAACAACAGCTAGTAGAACTAGGAAACCAATACATTCATCTTCAAGAGTTCTTTGAGAAAAGTCTCCTTCTTCCCCATGATGGAATAGCTGAAAATGGATCTGTAGAAACTGAAGTTTGTTCTGAGCAGGGTGAAAAGTACAGTGCAGCTCTTTGTCCTGACATTGTTAGCTGGTCACAGACCAGTCAAGCATGAGTAGTTCAGTCCTTAAACTAATTCCCTCAATTATTTCTTTGTAGTCAGCATTCTGAATTGTGGAAGATTAAGCTAAAGAACACTTCTGGCCACATAGATTGTTTTTGTGTACTTGGCACAATCAGAAAAGCAAATGCAGCAGAAACTGATTCAAACACCTTTCCTACACAAAAGCACTGTCAAGGTTCCTTGATGGGGCAAGAAACTCAACCCCTTCTGTTTTCCCTGTGAAATATAATTTGAAGAAAACACTTCTGTTTGCTTTTAATTAATTTTTATGTGATCTGCAAAAATCTTTCAAAGATTCCCAAGTTTTGTTTGCAAACATTTACCATGGGGAAAAAGAAGAAAAACAAAAACCAACTTGTCTTGGGTTTTACCTTCCTCTCTGATAGCTCTTCTTGTCTTCAAGAAGTTGTAACTGCTATTAAGCAATTATTAAGCTATTATATCATTATTATATAATATTATATCTTCAATATATTATTATTAAGCTATTATATTAAGAAGTCGAAATTACAGCTGAAATGCAACTGAATGTGCATGTTAGAAGTGAACTCACTTTCTCCAATACTTGGGAAAAGAAACTAAACAAAAAGATTCCAACCAAGTGGCCCAGCAACACAGCATCAGGTAGGCCTGAGGTAACTTTATGCCTCCATGGAAAAGAAACTATGTTACATCAGCATCCCCTTCTGCCATTCCTGCAGAACAGTATCAGTTCTATCCAACCAGAACTCCAGCTGGATTTTTGAAAGACAGGAAGAAAAAAATGCATCAAGCTAATTCACTCCCTAAGGTTCTCAGCAGCAGTTAAATTTCAGGCCCTTTCTTTTGGGATGAGTTAAGCTTTTTCACTATCAAAAAGCAAACACACGAGCCAGATCCTTCTGTCTCCTTTTTCAGAACTCAGTAATTACTACTGAACCCCGACCATTTCCCACTCTCATACAGCTTTCAGTATCTGAACTGCTGGACATTAAGTCAGATATTTGGCCCTTGGAGATCATCTGTCACCTTGTCTCCAAGCAAGACAGAAAAGGAATTCCATTCTTTATTAGCCAAACCAATTCAGAAATCCTAGCCATCCAAAGAGAACACATAAGAAAAACCAAGTAAGGTCTGTTTCAGAAATAGCACTCACAATTTCTGCAGACCTCCCTGCTGTGCAAGTGCTTCCTGGTTTCTCTTCTGCTTCCATAGCATCACTGAAATAAAACAAAAATGAAAAATGCATCACTTGCAACAAGTCAAGAACTGTAATAATGGCTGAACATTGTCCTGAAGGAGTAGCCTGGGATTTGGAGACGATGACTGGAAAAGAGGACTTTGATAGAACAAGGGCTGACGATCTGGAGCTTACTGCTGTGAGCAGAAAACTTTCCCTCCACTCAATTTTCAGGGAACTTGAAGACAAAGGCCTGGAAAATCATACTCTCTTATTCCATCTACAGAGACAATAAAAATAAAAATGTTTGTAGGGAATGAACAGACACAGGTGAGAAAACAGGTCAACAAACAAGGCACCAAGGATAATTATATCCTCCCCTAGAAGCCTTGTGCTTGTCACTATTAGCATGGATTCTAGAGTGTTGACATGGAAATGAAACATATGAAGCTGTTGTTAGCACCTTGTTCTAATGCTTCACAGGCTGACATAAATTATTCTGTGTCTTTCCTTTTATTTCACTGGAAAAGAAGAGAGGAAGAGGAAAATGCTTGCCATGCCTGTGTCACTGATTCACAAGTATTTATATTCAGCTCCACAGCTGGATAAACCCTTATATTCAACCAGCCTGGATCCATGTGGGATTCTCCACCACACACTATCAAAGGGAATGCAAGGGAGCAGGTTTTGCACAGACATGAGAGCTCTGGTGAAAGCACCAGTAAGCATTCTATGGTGGTTAACTTCTTCCATGCTGCCCTTGAGCTAGGCAGCAACCTTAGCATAGATTGGCCAATTCTGTAAGCCACCAAAGATGATGGAATGGTTAGAGCCAACTTAAATTTTTCTTAACAGCAGCTTCCTGCAGTTGATATTGGGGATACTGACCACTGAACAGGTTTTTAAAAACTCAAAGTTTTGAAGTAGCTCTTCTGAACTGCAAGTACAAAAGGATCTGTTGATACCACAGTATCATCTGAGCTCACTTTTCCCACAAGCTGTTGTGTGAAACCAAACTTGCATGTAGCTGTGATGAGCTTTTTCCCTGAACTCCCCCCTTCCTTAGCTCTGCAAGTTGCTGCAAACACCACATAGAATCAGCATTCCCAAGCAATCGTGCCGTGGCTTAATGAATTACTGCTCCTTAGCTGAGCTCCAGTATAACTGCTCTGTGCTTATCTCATCTGCAAAGAAAAAACCCTTTAAAAACCAGTCAATATTGATAATACACAATTTTGTTCTGAGCAAATAGCATATCTTACCTATTACTTAACTAAGGGGGAGTAACTTGATAGCTTGTAAAAAGCATCCATACATGGAATATGAGGCTCTCTTAGAGCAGGAGTGGAGCCAAAGAACTCCACCACCTCTCAAGTCAATGTCCCCACCTGTCTTTCTCTGATCCAGGGACAGTGCCGGTGTTGGTGGATCCAGGCACGGAGGCAATGGGAGTTCCAACCGTGCGCAGATTCTGGATGACAGAAGACAGGAACTGCTGGCTCGCACTTTCATACAGGTCAAAGCAAATTTGGTAAGCCATGAGGAGGTTATCATCCTTCACCAATTTTTCCAAGATGTCACTCACAGCCTGTGGGTCATCCAGGAATATCAGGCACTGAGCAGGAGAAAGGGAAGAACAGAAAAAGAAAAACAAAAACAGGAGAAGACATTAGATACTTCAGAATGAGAAAGCAACACTACCCAAGGCCACGCTCCAATGCTCTCATCTGCTGCTTCCACAGAACATCCCCTTCAAAGAAAGAAAACTTTTCTCTCTTTCACTGAAGATAATAGAAAACTCAGAAGAGTTTTCATAGTAAAACAAGACTTGTCCTACTAGACACAGAAATTGAAGAAGCACCAATTATTCTGCAGGGATGTCTCAGCTGAAATGAATGAGGCATAACACTGAGTCACGTGTACGTGGCATACCAAGACTGGCAAAGATCTGAGAACATCTGAGTAACTTCAAAACTGGTTGTCTAAACACTTTCAGACAATGGCTTACCAAAAAAATAAAGCACTGGAAATATTCTTGTGAGGAATAAATAAGATTCCAGTGAACCTACCATCTGATACTCCCTACACAGGCTTAAAATATTGTCAGAGTTGTCTGTGTCCTCAAACTGCCTTTGAATGGATTTCTTTCTCTATATATTGCCCAAATATGCAATCTTTACATCTCTTTTTCAAGTTGGTCTCACTCTGATATATGTTGGAAGCATGCAACCAGGAAAAAATATTCCATTTAACTGAACAAAAGACAGAGAACAGGTAGATGTCACACCAAATATACCTAAAGAAGAGTAACTTTTTATTATCTTTAAACATTACTTTGAAAAGTTTACCTGGCACACATTGATGAAGTCTGGTTTCTCCAGATTCATGTAGATTTTAACTAGAACTCTCAAGACTTTATTACGAAACTGTTTATTCTGCATCAAAGACATACAGAGCTTCAAGCTGTAGGCCAGCATCCCAGGAACATCATTCTGAAATAAAATTCAGGGATATCAAACATGGGTTTAGACTGACAAGCAGGATTTAGAGAGGAAAAAAAAGCTACCCCTTTTTCTATCTTAAAAGCAGACCAAATGTGAATAGAAATCTTCACAGTTTCCTTTCCTATTTTCAGAAAAGCTTATACACAGGTGTACTGCAGTTTAAAGAAAAAACACTATCAAAATCATGTAGGACCAGTATTTAATTCAGAAGTTAAAACATGCAAAATATTAACTTAAAAGTACAATACCTATCTTCTCTTCACCCCTTTTGCTCAAAGAATCAGTTTTGAATGCAGTGAAATTCACTGCACTAACATAAAATGTCAGCAAAACAAACCATGCATCAAGAAAAGATCAAGCCTGAGAAATTGATTTGGTTACTAGACCTCAGAAAAGTAATTCAAAATGAGGGATTTATAATGGGCAAGTTACTAAATGCACAGGACAACAAACAGAACAAAGAAAGCAAGATGGATGCCTTATGATTATCACTCATACTGATATGGGAGACATATGGGAGAAATGGGAGACATCCATCCAAACATACGTAAAAGTCGTAATCTGAAAAGCAGCAAAATTTAAAGGATTCAAGCTATGTGTCTGACATATGATTGAGAAACTACAGCATAACAAGATTGGACACAACTGCTGAGCTGCTGCAGATGACTACAGGCCTGCTTCTCTTAGTTACTTAGTCACTGCCACTAACAGTAACATGACTTACCTTAAACCCTCAGTGAAAGATTTTAAAGCCAAGGTGCACCACCTTGGAGTCAGGGCAGGCCAAGACTGCACAAAGTCACTGAAAATTAGAGCAGCTCACCCACCTACTGGAGTTTTTTCTTTTGCTTGCCATTAATAAATCATTTACCCAGCCCTAAGGATCCCTTTCACAGTGAATTACAGCAGATGACAGGCACAACTAATAAAAGGGCTGTTCTTACATTAGGCCAGTATTGTATCTCTGCCAGTAGCTGACAGGGAATACTTTAAGAAGAGGGCACATAGCCAAGCTTTCTGGGAATATTTTCCCATAAACTTGTAGCTCAAGGATTTCCTAAAGGCAGGGGGGATCTTCCTATACTTGATAGTCCTGAGTGGCTCTGCTTTCCATAAACATGCTGAACTGAACACCCCTGAGTTGTATCTTTTGTTCTGTTCATACAAGACAGAGCAAGTTCCACAGCAACATGGATCTTGCACTTGACTTCTGGATCCATATCTGGACAAGCCTAGCTACAGGCACCTCCTGTCCTATGCACATACCGACTCAAGGATGGTTTTCTCAAAGATGTCCAGCCTGCGTGTCTCCAGAGCAATGCCAATGGCCTGCTTGTACTTGTGGTCATCCAAGCACCGCTGGAACATTTTGTTCACTATCCCTTCTAGCCTCTCATCCACGGGTTTCTTCTCCCCTTCCGGCAGCTCTGCATTCTCCACGCACTGCTTGGTATAGTGGTCGATACATTTTGCTGAAGAGATAATGAACAAATATGGGGGGAAAAGTCAAGTTCCCAGATTTTTGCAGTTTCGTACATGTGAAGAGACCAGCATGTGAATGAACATGTTCTACTAGCAAGTACAGTATGGGAAATTAGACATCTGTGTAGTCACATACAGATAATAGTGGAAAACACTTCTATATCTCGTAACAAATTCTGATTTTAGTGCTGAAATCCAGCAGATATTTTAAAAATTAAACCAAGGATATGATCTTTGTTCCGGTGTCATGTTAAATAAATGAGAAAAGAGCAGTAGGAGACTTCCTAGCTCCACTGCAAACGCCAGCTGGGGAGACTGAAAGCCAGCCCAGCTCCATCACATCCTGTACAAAGCAAGCAACTCCAGCAGATCGGATTTTTTAAAGGCATTCAAATTATACCTGCAGTCAACTGCTGACTTGCTATCTTGTTGTGGGTGGATAAACACAACTGTCCCTCTCAATTAGGTGGGCAGCTACACTTACCAGTGAATTATTTCCAGTCATGTTGAAATTGATAATAACTTTAGCACACAAATGAGAGAAAGGACAATAAACAACCAAAGCAATTTTCTTATTAGGAATTCACTATAGCATAAGGGTTAAGAATAGGAAAAAAACTCAAGAACTCTAAATGTCAGTTCCATTACAGAATCCCAAAACATAAGAATGTACAAATAAACTGGGTAAAATTAGCTGCACCATTGGTTTAAATTAACACAAAAACAGCAAGAAGAATACAGAGAAAAACAGCTAATCCAAGTAAAATTTCTAAATTACAGCAGCTTTGACAACACAAGAGCTTTTCCTTTGCAGCAAAAGTTCTTTACCAATGATCGTCTCCACATATTCTGAGTTGTCGTTGACATTGAAGAGGTCACCAGCTCCCAGGGCATAGTTCAGGGATTCCTCAAAGGCTCCCAGGTGGTAAAAAACTTTAGAAGCAACCAGAGCAGCAAACTGGCGGCTCCGAAAACCTTCGTCTTCATAGAGAACTTCACTGCAGAGGAGGGAGAGAAGAGCATCAGCTCTGTGTGCTCAGGTCTCTTTAAGACCACATGACTCAAGTACAAGCTTGACTGAACTTGCATCTTTGGGACCACAGCTCCAACCCCACATCCACACACATTAGAGCTTTCTACAAAACACGGAGCTACAAGCTGTATTAGCCATTGTCAGGAAACCAGAACTACATCCAATTAATATCTCATGGTTTTTTCAGCAGTATTAAATGTCTTCTCTTACATTTTGTCCACTGACTCAGAGATTTCTGCCCAGAAGTCATTGACAACAGCATTCAACTTGTGAAGAGCAAACTCCTACCAAAAAAAAAAGTTTTATTATATTAAAAATGCATTTACCACCTTCCCCCAGTAAAAATGAAGTACATTCTAGGATGAATATCATGAACACTGACCCATTTCAACAGCAAATTCTATTTTAAAATAACTTTGCAAGCATTCACTAATCTTTGCAAGTCATTTACAAATAAAGAGCTGTTCATCTCACAGGTAAGACAACTCTAGCATTCCTTCCCATGGCCTCTCTCTGATGAATGACTGGCTGATGTGTTTGATAGATGAAATTGTGACAACCTTTGTGTAGCAGATGGAATCAACCTGTGGCCTACAGCAGTCAACTCTATTTGTCTATATGGACACAGTACTTCAGATGATAAAGAAACCACAATCAGTCCATTTGTAATCAGCTCACAGCAAAGTCAGGGATCATTCAGATCCATCACTACTATGTCTGTATCCAAGAAAAACAATTAGGGAATTACAAATATTTAAAAGTGCATGTTCCATCAACACATCACCACTCTGAGAGCTGGTGTTCTGTGGATTCATATCCTCTGTGCACTGGAAAGTTTCTGTTGCTCTTTTCTTCTTCTCATTCCATTACTGTGATTTTTTGCCAAGTGAAAACTGTAACTGTGATTTTGTTCTACATTGGTTAAATTATTCTAAAAACCTGAGCTGTTCTTCAGCTTTGAATTTTACGTAGTCAAAATGCAGTCTCTGGAACAATGTTAAGTAACAAGGCCCCACTACCTCCAGAGAGATGGGAGCTTTCATGAATACAGATTTTTGCATTTGAAGCTCCTGTTTGATCCATGCTCAAAACAAGGAAGTTTACAATTTGGTGCCCACCTGTTGTTGTTCAGCCATAAATTACTGAGATCTGCTCCTTTTTGATTTTAAGCTCTCCATATAAGGCATTTGCTTTTATTTGCTCTCAGATATAAGAGCTTACCTTGAGCTGTGGCTCTTCTTCATCCAGAAGAGAGATAATTCCAGCTGCAAAACAAAATCATAGTTACTTTCGGTTTCTCTGTATCAAAAGTAAGCTTGTCGTTTAGTTCAAAACCAACAGAACACGTAGGAAAGCTGTCTCTGGAATACTGATTTTAAATCTTCAGTATAAAACTTCAGTGATCAAATTCAAATTTTTATTAAATGTAAGGTAAAATAGTTCAGAATTTATAACTGAAAAGGTACATTATTTATAAAAGGTGATCTTTACTAGGGGAAAACAAAGAATTCTTCCATGCCAAGGAAACTGGCCTCATGGCTAAGAGATGTACCTCACAACTTTATGCTTCTGATTGCTGATCCTGTCCAAGAACATTTGTACAGCTACAGAAATACTGTTTAACTGACATGACTGAGAGGTTCACAGGAGCTTAATCTGGAGAACACGGATAGGTGCTTTCACTGTGAGACTGCAAAGATGCAATGGAAAGGGCTGGAATATGATCTGATCAAACTCCAACACAATTCACTGCTTTAAATCTTTAATCCATTGTATAGCTTGAAAACTTGTTTAAATCTGAATAAACACATGAAACTGGAAAGGCCAGCAAACCTTTGGAGGGCTGAACTGGGATTCCAAAAGATCTTGACAAATCTAAAAGAAGCATGTGCAGGTCCAAACCAAAATGTACAAATATAGAATCTGAACAGTACAGAGGGTTAAGATGAAATATGATCAGTAATATCATTTGGCTGCAGTGGGAGGCAGAGAACCCAAACCTCACACAGATGTGTGAGAGCAGTTCTTGGCAGACCCATGAGGCACATTCCCTTCCTGTGGCACCCACTGGCCAGAGCCAGTGCTGGGCACCACATCTGAGTCATGAGCAAACCAGGGTGTTTGGAGCTGGGCAGTAAGAACAGGGAGCTCTGGCAGTCAGCTCCTGAAGGGTGGCTGAAGGCTTGTAACTGGTTGGTCTACAGATACCTGGGAAGGCTGCAGAGTTCAGGGCAGCTGCCAGCAGGAAGGGAATAATCTGATCTTTGTGTCAGGTATTAACAGGAACAGTAACACCAAACTTTAGTGAAGCCTCAAGGAATGAGGTTTGATGATCTGAAAAGTTTTCTCACAGGAACACATTTATTCCTTTGCCTAATGAAGTTGCAGAACCTCCATTATCATGTATTGTTTTTAAAAACCAGGTTAGACACACAGCCACCAGTAACAGGAATTGAAGGAACACCAACGTGGCTCTTGGGCAAAGAAGGCAGATTCAGCAGCCATCCCACTTCAGCTCCCTCCAGCTGTTTCCTGCATCTCTGCACTAACTGTTTATTTTGGTAGTTTTTTGCTGTTGTTTGGTTGGTTGGGGGTTTTGTTGTTGTTTGTTTGGTTGTTTTTTTCTTTTTATTATTATTATTATTATTATTATTTTAAATAAGTTCCTGCATTTACCTGATCTATCAGGACAACACAATCTCACTTCTACACATAACCTACATACCTCACTCGCACATACCATTTCTACATTTTTAAAATGCCTCTAAAATTAATTCCTACTTTTCCTCAATTAAAATAAAGACTTAAACAAAGCAAAGGGTTCAGGAAGAGAAAGCTACCTGGACACTGTCACCCTCTGCACTGTTTCTCTCGGAAAGCCGCAATCAGCCGCATGTTAATTTCTGGCCTGAGTATTTCTGGAAATAGTTTTCATATTTTTTTACACTATCAAGTTCAATAGATGCACAAACACCGCGTAACATCCAGCTCCTCACACGCTTCATCATCCCACACTCCTCAGACCGAGGTTTCCTCTGCAAGGCATTTGCGTTTCTGAACTCCAAACTTCTTCCTCTTCCCCCTCTCAAGTCCCTGCTGCACCTCCCGAGTGCCCTCCGGTTTTACACCGAAAATGCGCCGTTCATTTGAAGCAGCTGAACCCTCCCGCTCACACCGCGGGACCCCCGCGCCGCTGCCCGGGGACCCGCAAAGCCACCGGAGCCCTCGTGAGACACCGGCAGGTGACGGACACGGTACCGGGCTTCAAGAGCCGGTCGTACCCGACCGCCGGGCACCGGGGCGGGCCCTCTCTGCCGTCCAGGGGCGACCGGGGCGGGGGAGCCCCGTGACGGGCGGCCCCGCGGAGCCGCGGCGGTGCTCAGTCACGGCCCTGACTCAGCGAAACCCCGGCGGACAACACCGCCCCGCGCCGCTGCCTCACCGGCCGAGGTGATCATGGTGCCGCCCGGCTGCCCTCGGAGGGGGGTCGGGGAGGTCTGAAGGGTCCGGGGGGGGTCGGGTCGGGTCCGGTCCGGCCCAACCGCGGTTCCGCCGCCGCTACCCGGCCCGGAAGTGCCGCCAAGGGCCTCTTCCGGCGGCTCCGCGCTGCGCCCGGGAAAGGTGCCCGTGTGATTGCCTGCGCGGGACGGCGGAGAACCAGGCAGGCAGGCGCGGGCAGCCCTGCCGCCAGGGTCCTTGTGCCGTCCGCGGCCCCTCACGGACACCCCCCCACCCCCGCGGGTGTCTTGGGGCTCCCCCACAGCTCTCACGGCCTCCTCACGGCCTCCGGCAAACCCCACAGCACTGCCTGGGCGAGCGGGGCCGCGGGGCCGCAGGTGTGGGTTCCCCAGGAGTGACCGCGCCGGTGCCCGCGTTTCTGCCGTGCCGAGAGAAGCGGCTGCTTCCCCCTCCAGGACAGGCCGCCCGCAATGGGCGGGTATCTTTAGGGGCACAGCGTGTCCCACGGCAGTGCAAGGATCAGCGATTTTATCCCATGGGTTTAACACCTCTTGCCGGCTGCACAAGACAGATGGGATACCCAGGCTGGTGGATTTGCACCAGGGAAAGCCCAGCTCAGGGGCAACGATACTACACAAGAGACCAAAGTGCCCAGACTTCGGCAGCATTCATTTCTCCTTGTTGCTACTGAAGAGGAAGAAATACCCTATGAAGGGCTTGAATTCCTTGAGGATGCATAATGGTATCAGTTAGTGAAAATTATTAATGACAGTTGTCAATGAAAGCTTATCAGACCCCTACCCACAGTGCCAAGAGGGGTTGCTCTGCTCCTGGACAACTGGGAAGATCTCCAGCCTTCTCCATCGCCCCGCCTGGGCTGCACTCAGTTCTGCTGATCCTCTGCATATCAGATACTGGGGTCACTTCCATTCCATCCCAAAAGCCAGGTTTTTCAAGCCAAGATAAATATGACTCAAGCTATGCATAATGCTACTTTAAGGATAACACCATGGCAAACAAGCACATTCCAATTCAGAAATTAAATGTCTTTATTCAACAAGCACATAATAGTGCCCTTAAATTATTCAATCAATTAAACATGTAAAACTATCTGCTTACACCTCCAAGTGCATAGATCGTGAAGAGAAAAGAAGAAAAAGTAATTCAAGTCATTTTTATTCCTCAGTCAAAGAAAAACAGTACTTTTGGTCAAATGTATTCTTGCCCACATCTCCTAAAGCTTGGGCAGTTCATCCACTTCCACCAGTCTCTTGCAGGGGTAAGCTTGCATGATTTACCTAAAAATTATCAGTAAATAAATACAGTGGATTTGCAGCACTAAGGGAGGTTTAACTGCCAGTCTGTGCTCTTGGACCACCTCTTCATTGGAGAATGCCTAGCAGCAAAGGCTAAATGCTGCAAGAAAATAAAGATTCCTACTGGTGAGTCCTGCTTGACCCACCTAACCAAAGGCTTTACTGGGAAATACAGACCTGCACAGTGACCTGGGATGTGCAGGGACGGAGCAGGAGGGAACCTTAATCTCACCAAGATGCAGCAAGTGCTCAGTGCTGAAACTCATGGCCAGTAATACAGCCAGGCACACCAAGTCACTTAGTTAAATTTCTATTTTCCACAGGTCATAAGCACAGAAATCCTACAGAAATCCTGGAGGCTGCAAGGAGAGTGGGTCAGTGCCCTCTCTGCAGAACAGCATCCCTTGCTTCAGGTAAGAGCTAGAGGGATGCCAAAGGCATACTTCTTGGGGAGAGTGCTGGCCAGAGCTGGCAGGACTCCAGACACTTCTGCTGCCAGTGGTGAACAAGGAGCCAGAGAGGGGACAGACATACACAGAGGATGCACTTTGGCAACTAACCCAAAGTAGAGGTAGGCAGGTTGAAATTTTTGATCTGAGCTGGAGGAAACTCCTAAAGGAAAGCCAGCCCCAAGCTTGTGCTTGAAATAAAACAAGACCTCTTTTATGTTGCATAAATTTAAAAGATATACTTAGCATTAGAGTAATATTCCTCATAAGCCAAGGATTTCTAGTTAGTTCTGTTGCCCCACAGGCTTCAGGCCTTTGGAACTACTTAAGTAGATAATTTTTATATTTTTATGTTTATTTATGAAACAGCCACATCTTCTTGTGCTGCAGGCCACCCCCAAGATGTGCCACCATGCCTCTGGAGATGTCCCAGATAAGATGGCCCTCTCCTGTAGCCCCATCTAACACCAGCCACACCTTAGTGCCCAGCTGGCACCCCTCCAGCCCAGGCATCCCTCAGTTAGCCTATAAGCATCAGGACAAGCCAGAGGGGATCCCGCTCCCAAACCCCACTCTGATCTAGATGCCAGTACTATCAGTATCTTTTGTTATTCTTGCCACTCAGGCTGGGCTGTTATTGCATTCTTCATGTTACACTGTTACACTCAAGCCTTTTCAGTAGCTGGTAGATCTGAGCTCACATTTAGCCCCACTGCAGTCTCCAAGGCACTGTGTTACTTGTCTTTAAAAAAAGAAAAAAAAAAGTCACGAAGTGGATGGGAACTTCCAAGCACTAATGGAGCAGGAAAACAAGGCAGCAGAATCAGTCTGCCAGGGAGGCCAGCCCCAGCAACCTCAGCAGGGAACTTTGCTCAGAATTAGAAAGCATTTTTCATTCTTCAAATAGGTGGCTGCGTTTCACACTCAAAATCACAACATCATTTTGCCCAGGATGTGGGGTACATCTCCAAAGGGCTTCTCAGAAGCCCAGTGTCCAGCAGCAGCTCCAGGACAACAGGGCACAGGAGGGAATGGCTCTGGCACAGACCCCCGGGGCTGGTGGCAGCTACAAAAGACCCTGATGAGTTCAGCCAAGCAGTTTTCCCTGGAGCTGTGGGTCCTTGGAGGAGAGGGCCTGCATCAGCTCCTCCTCCTACTGCTCCAAATCCACTGGGCAGATCTGGGATGTGGACTGTGTTGGATGTCCAGCAGTTCTAGGTGCCTGTGCCTCCAACAACTTCTTCACAGTTTCCATTGGGGGAAAGGCTGGCCAGAGCCACTTCTTCCTCAGGGTCCTGCAGGTCATCTGCAGGAAGCAGAGAGAGGTCAAGGCAGACCTGAATGGAAAAGCCCTCCTCCCAGAAAATGCAACTTAAGATGAAAAGAAAGCAGGGGCTGAAGCAATTGAAATATACTCACAACCTAAACACAGATGATTTTTTTCCAAAACTGATTTTCATTTTGTTTTACAAACACAACATTGTTTCAGCAAATAGAGCAAAGGAGTGCAGGGCCCAGCTCCTGGCCTCCTGAAGGGTCAGCAATCTCAAAACATGTTGCATGGCCACAGGGTATTGCCTGCCTGGCACTGACAGCAAGGTCAGGCACTTCAGCTTTCTGACCATGGAGAGTGGGTCTCCCAAGTCTCATATTCTCATATGTCTCAAAGCTGCATAAATTGGACATTTGTTTCAGTTGTTTTGTCTGACTCTTATGCTCTTTAAGTATTCTATATATTTAAGAGGCATTTGGACCAGGCCCTTAATAACATCCTTTAAAATCTGGTCAGCCCTGAAGTGGTCAGACAGTTGGACTAGATGGTTATTGTAGGTTCCTTTCAAGTGAAAATACAACATTCTATTCTATTCTATTCTGTTCTATTCTATTCTTTTTACAGTGAAGGAGCTTTCCCTCCTCTTTGTGCTTCATAGTACAGTCTGGATCTCCACACTACACACCTTGTAGCCTCCTGCATGAGGCACTCTGCAGAAAGAAAATCACTGCTGGGAAGTGCAAGCCAAAGTGCCAACCATGCACAAAAGCTGAATGCTATGCTATGTGTTACCTGAACAGTTTCCTTTAGAATCAGGGAGCCCATGGCTGACTGCACTCTGCCTTGTCTCTGCCAGCTCCAAAAGCAAATGGTTTGGGAACACTCCTTCCACCCATGTTTGCAGAAAACATCACATAATATCAGGGTGCTTTCAACTCATTGCTTAGACAGAGAGTAGTTCTGCTTCCAGACATTCAAACAAAATGCAGCTGAGTTCAGCAGTGCTTCTGGGCATGTATTTGGGCACCAGACTCAGCGTGGTTTTGTTTAGACAAGCAAAAGGTTAGAAAACAAGGAGGTGGCAACAAAGCAGACACATGTGCTAGTTTGTCTTCAGGTTTGGGCTAAACCACAGCCAGGGAAGCAAGGTCAACTGCAGAGCTAGAAATAGCTGGAAGAGGCTACCAGCAAGGGGTTTGGGCACCAGAACCACCAGGGAATCATGAGGAACTTCTGACAATCACAGCAGAATACAAGGGAAGGAGCTGGGCATACCTTCATGAATGTTGTTTTCAGCTTTTGCTTCGTAATCTTTTCTCCAGCTCCTCTGGTTCCAAGAAATGCACTGCAGAAAGGATGGGAGCCTCCACCTCTCCCTGTCTTTCACATCTTCTGAATAAAGCAGAGAAGATGAGTTCAGACTGGTAGCAGGTCAGCCCTGCTGTTTCTTCACCTCTCCCTCCGTAAGCCTTGCAACAAAACCAGGTCCACTCCACAAAACCCAGCACTGGAAAGCACAGAGCAACTCCTAGCAATCCTTATTTTTGGCTGAAATCTCTCTGCTACCCTGGAAATTTGTCCCTGGTGTCAGTTTCTACTTTGCCACCTCGCTGCCAAAACCAACCTGGATGTGGCAGCCGAGAGTGAGCAAGAAACCTGGCAGGAGCTCAGCTGGCACATGTGGCACACTGGGGACTGACACAGTTAGAGAATTCCCACAGAAGGAGGTTTTCCTTTTGCATTGTCACACAGCTTCGACCACATCAACCTGTTTACTGCTCCCTGCTTTATTAAGCAATTCCTCCCTCCCATGGAGACCTGTTGGACACACTGTCTTGCAGCAGCACACTGAAAACTGCAGATGTAACTGCTGGCAAATTGCAGAGAGCATGTGGTCAATGTATGGTAATTATTCTAGAAGACAACAAAGTTACTACAGACTTTCAAGCCATTTCAGTAAAACACTACAGCAGCCTGTAAAATACTACAGCAGCGTATTTTGTACAGTCTCCAACAGCAGCAGTTCAACATCCCCACTGAAATATCATCCAGCCTTTTACCTCCTAATCAGATAACGAATGATAAACCACTTCAGTGTCCTTCAGTTTATTGAGCCATTGCAACACTAAAGGGCTCACTGTCTCTCTGGCAGTCAACAAACAAAAAAATCCAGTGCACTGCCTGAAGTGTTCAGCTGCTCTTTGGAGGCACAGCTACGCTTGGGATCCCTCTGTCCAGGTGGAGATTTTGAGAGGCAAAGCTCACAGAAGTATGGAAAGAAGTTGTCCCTGCCTAAGGTTGAACCCTGAAGGTGATGAGTGTCCTCATTACACACACAGGTCCTGGGACACTGTGGAAGAGCATCAGAAGTGAATGAGCACACACAAACATGCTGTAACACCTGATCCAACTCCTGCTTCTCGTTCTCCACAGCCAGCCACAAAAATACATTTACTGAGCCAAGCACCAGGAAAGTGCCATGGCAGAAAAAGGTGTGCAGGGATGCTTTTCTGCCTCTGCAGCTGCTGTCCTACCAGACTGCTGCGACCAGAACTGGAGGATTCACTGGTGTCCGGGAGCACACCAGAAATTCTTGCAGCAGGAACAATGTGAGGAAGACAAAAGCATGTGAAAGGAGAGAAGCTGGAAAGAGGATTAGTGTGTTCCTCAGTAGAGAGGTGGCAGAAGACAGCCCTGTGCCCTTGCCAAGAGCCACCTCAAAGCTCCTCAGCATTCAGATCCAGGATTCTGGGCTGAGCTGATGAAAAGAAGCACCTGAACTGCAGCCAATCATCCCCATGTCCCAGGAGACCCTGTCAACCCTGTGGTGCTGAAGACAAGTGCCAGGATCCCTCAAGGTAAAGCCAGCAAGACAGCAAAACACCCAAGCCCCTGGATATGCTGGGGAGCAAGGTAAAACTGGGGAAAAATGAAAGAAGGGAGGAGGAAAGGGAAACAGCCCAAGACAAGCAGTGCCAAAGATGAAAGTGTTTTATGTGGCAGCTGTGAGAGCAGAGCCTGCCCAACTGCCCATCACCCTTCATTGACGCACATAAACCCAACTCCCATTTTGCCCCAGGGCAATTGCTGTTCCTCAGGCCTGGCTGACACCCACCTTTCATCCTGCCATCCTCACTCTGACATATGGTTTTACATGCAAACAACAACTTGCTGTTGTTACTTATTCATTATGCAAAATCAGCAAAAGCATCTTCCTCCTACAGGAGGGTCAGGTCCTGCCTGCAACCCTACAGCACAGGCCACGTCCCAGTCCCGCTTCCCCCAAGAATACACATCCAATAAGCATGGAAGGCCACCGTGTCATGGATGGCCACAATGTCACGGCTGTCAGCTGCCACATCCCTGTTAGCCATGAGCTACTGTAGTGTTTCCCAAACGGCTGGGAAGTTTGTCTGCCCTGGCTGCTAGGTCTGGGAACCTCACCAGAAAGAGGCAGATCCCATTTGAAAGGCTCTGACCCCACCAGCATGAAAGATCTTACATTGGGGAAAGGCAAATTGGATTGTGCACGTGTAAAGATCCCATCAGTAGTAAGTGATCTAATCCCAATGGGAAAAGCCAGATCCCATTGGGTGGGGAGAAGATCCCATCAGGAATGGTCAGATCCTAATGGGAAAAGCCCATTGCAGGGGAGATCCCGTGAGGAGAGATCAGAACACATTAGGATGGGGTAGATCCCACTGAGAAGGGGAATATCCCACAGGAAAACAGAGCAAATCCCACTGTAAAAACTGGGCCTCGGGTGAGGGAGGGAGGGAGGGAGGGGTCCCCCGACCCTGGTACCTGCGGAGTGCTGCAGGGCGGCCCGCAGGGCGCGGCAGGCGGCGGCGCGGCAATCGCCGGGGCTGCCGGGGCTGTACCGAGCCGCCTGCACCGTGCCGGGCACCGGGAAGTGCCGCCGCAGCGCCGCGTCCAGCACGGCTGCGTCCTCTCCGTCCCCGCTGGGCAGCAGGACGCCCACGACGGCGGGCGGGGGCTCCGCGGGCAGGCGGCCGCGCACGTCCCTCACCACCTCCCGCAGGCGGGTACGCGCCCCGCGGCCCCGCGCCGCTCCGCCGCTCCCCTCCGCCCCGCAGGCTCAGGCTCCCCCGGCCCCAGCCCCGCGCTGCTGTCCCTACCTGGGGGTGGCAGGGGCTGCGCGCCCCGGTGGGCAGGGGCGTCCCTCCCTCCCTCCCGCACGGCACCTGGGCTGCGGGGCGGCTCTCCGCGCCCTTCCCTCAGGCGCCTCCGCCGCGCTGGTGGCGGCTCCCAGCGGTAAATCAGCCGGTCCCCGCGCTCCCTCCGCCCCTCCGGCGCGGTCCTGACCTGCCTGTGACTCACCACATCGCAGGAGACCGGGTGCGCGGTGGGGGGAAGGAGGGAGGGGGCCTCCTTCTCTCGCTCCCCCTCCCCTCCTTTCTTCCCCTCGTCCCTCTCGGCCAGGCGCCCCCAGCCCGGGGGCAGGAGGGATGGCTGTCACTCCCCAGATGGCGAAAGCCTGGAGGGGGCACTTGGTGGACCTTACTCTGCAGCTCGGCGTTTTCAGGCCAAGTGGGTACCAGTGGTGTGCAGGCACAGCCTCCCTCCTCGCTCCCAACAGCTGGGCACCCACCATCAGGTGTCAGCGCCTGAGTGATGCTAAAGCCTAACTCTGAGAGGTCATGATATGGGCACCCCTAGGCTTGTTCCGACACCCCCCCCCCCCCCCCCCCCNNCCCCCCCCCCCCCCCCAGGTTGTGTAGTAGTGAACAAATTTAGCCCATATTGCACTATCATGGTGTCAATGCTGACTGTGCTTTGAATGTCTATACACATGCAATTCAAGTAAATGACCTCAGTTTATATAGACTGTAATGTAGCTGTCTCCCCCCATATGTGCTTCCTGGAGGGTGCTAAACTGCACAGGTTGGGGTTTCTCCCTCACAAGGTTGCAAAGCAGATGATGACCTCATCTTTCAGAGTTGCTGAGAAACTGAGTCACTCAGCAATACTGCCTGTGCAATGTACACTTGTGGAGCTGCCGAGAGACTGCAAGTCTCAACGCTGGGGCATGCAGCAAAGGATCCATCTTTTTTTCTGGTAACAAGTTTCAGCAGCTACTGATTTAAACCAGATTTTAAGTGAAAGGCTCCATATTCCAATAAAAGTTACTGGAGACATCTATTTTCCCTTTGCTTTCTTCCTTTTTTGGCCCCAACTCTGCTCCCCTTAATCATACCATTTAAACCAATGAATGTTTTTCATGAGTGAAGTACAAGGAACTGTAAGAAACACTGCCCAGTTTCATGATTAACCATGAGAAAAATGTCAGACCTTACATCAAAACATTCTGTAAGGAAAATTCAATATTGTGTGTATTTGTTTTAGGCCTTGGATTTCACCATGATGTGTACAAAGACAAAGCTGTACATCAGAACAAAATGTTTTAAAAAAGCAGTTAGCCAGCCTTCTGCTAGTCTTCAGCACTTTCACAATTTATCTGTCTGCTCTTTCCTATGCACTTGCTGGCACTAGTGATAAAGACATCTAACCTAGCTATAAGCTGATTCTGTGCAAAACCAGATGTGTGATTGAGGGCAGCCTGCCTCCCGGCTTCCCCCTGAGAGGAAGTTGTAACTGCAATGAGGTCTCCACTCAGTCTCCTCTTCTCCGAACTGAACAGACCAATTGACCTCAGCTACTCCTCATATGGCTTCCCCTCAAGGCCCTTCACCATCTTCATTGCCCTCCTTTGGATGCTCTCTAGCAGCTTTATATTTTCCTTACTTTTTGGCACCTAAAATTACTTCCAGTGCTCGAGGTGAGACCACCCCAGTGCAGAGCAGAGTGGGATGATCCCCTCCCTTGCCCAGCTGCTGATGCTGTGCCTGATATCCCCAGGACAGGGTTGGTCTTCTTGGCTGCCAAGGCACTGCTGACTCGAATTCAGTTTGCCATCAACCAGGACCCCCAGGTCCCTTTCCACATCGCTGGTCTCCAACTCCTTGTTCCCCAGTCTGTCTATACATCCAGTGTTGTCCCATCCCAGGTGCAGAATTCAGCACTTGTATCTGTTAAACTTCATGACTGATGTGATCTCATTTCTTTGAAGTCTCTGGAAATCTGTCCATTTACTTCAATAACCTTTATTTCAATTAATACTCAGCAATAGTTAGAAAAGGAAGACACAGTGCCAGCCCTCCCAGGGAAAGGCATGGCTACAATTAGACTGTACTGCTCACTGGGCTTCAGTCAGTGATCAGTTAGTCATTGTGCACCTGTACAGCCACACCAGATTTGGAAGAATCTGCCTTAAGGATTTTGAAAGAAAGTGATAAAGAAAAAGATTTAAATCCGGAGCTCATCCTAAGGACAGCCCCTCATGTTATCTGTTCTTAGTCCGCTCCTGAGTTTGCCGTGCACCTGCCTGGGCTGACCAGCCAGCGCCCAGGCTGTTATCAGTGGGACAGCCTGTGCTATTCTAGAGCTAACAAATGGATTGTCACTAACATAAAAAGGAGAAACAGATGTTTCTTTTCCATTTTGACCATGCTGATGGCATGTTATTTTAGGTTAGTTTTATGAGACAGTGACACTGCACTGAGACTTTGATAATCATCTGATACTCCTCTCATCATGCTTGCAATGGTATGTGTGCACCATGAACAGCTTCTCAGAGGCTTGGAGCACCTTTAAGGTGCAGTTATGGGTGAAAAGGAATTCATCATCCTGGTTTCTTTATAGGTTTTCCTAACTTCTCCCTCCTGAGTCCAAAAGGAGCTGGTCCTCTGCAATCTGGCATAAGATGGTGTGACACATTTTAGAAAGCTGACGGCACTGGAAAAAACAATTCAAAAGGGTGAAGGAGAGTCTGTGAGGGTGATCTGTTCAGTAAGAGAACTGGAACGCACCGGGGAGTGTATTGGCACATGCTTTCCAGCCCTGACGTGTTTTGAGATAGGAAGCTGATGAGAAAACCCTATCACATTTCCAAGAATACAGACAGAGAATTAGAAAAATGCATTGCAAGGTTGTGTTGAAGTTAAACTTTCAACTGTAAACATGAGGAATGAAAACACAGGATGATTTATATTTCTGTGCATTGGCAGTAGTGCATCTCAACACACTAAGGTGTCCACTTCAGTTTTATGGGTTTCATTGTGACTTCTGTTCAGAACCTGTTATTTATCATAACTACAGGTAGCAAAATGAAGTTCATAGACTTGTGTATCCAATTTTTACTTAATTTCAATAAGAAAAATATGTATTTAAATACCTCTACAAATCTGGATCTAACCACATTTTCTAAAAGTGCAGAATCAAACATGAATCTACTGTGCATTGCTGCAGAGCCACGGTCTACTGTATGGCACCACAGCTATATGGTACCATCAGACAATTTGCTCTTTGTCCTCTGCTGCAGTCATTCACACCTTTGGGAGCAGATATAAAATGCAAATATCATTGTGAGGCTCCAGAGACTCCAGAGACTTCTGACTTAGCGGAGCTTACTCATGAGTAAATGATTTCAGAAGGAGCAAGACAGCGGAAAGGAATTAATTTAATGCTTAAGAACACACAAGACAAAGATCTCTAGAGCTGAGCTTTGTAGTGGTGGGTATCAGGTACCCTCCTGTCGCAGAGCCCTGCAACAGGGACTCAAAATAGCTGAGTCTGATTCTCCCTGGAGGTTGATAAACAAAATAAGAGCCTTAGGTGAACCCACCCACCTGCCTCACAAACCAGTGATCCAAGGGGAAAATTATAGTGCAACAGCCTGTTGGGGTAATGTGTAGCTGTATTTCCTGTAGACCCTTATTCACTGGAAGGCAGCCTGGCTGCAAATGCCAGGGGCAGCTCAGGGAAGGAGTTGTGCCTGAGGCACATTTTCCTGTTACTACTTTGTCCCTTCAAGTCACTCTGACACAATTTGTCTTTCACTGTCTTCCCTGGGCTCAAAAAGCACAGAGTGGGCAGGGAGACAGTGTTGACTGGAGATTGGGCTTTGGAGAAAAAATGCCCATGGTGTTTGCCTCTCTGGAAACCAGGCTAAATATCAGAATTGCTACTTAGATCTCTAGGTTTCAAAGATTTGAATCGTCACTGCATTTTATTATCTAGCCATTTATTAACTAAGCCCATAGATTCTGAAAACTAAATAAGTATTTTCTGTTTGTTTGTAAGAAGGTCAACAATGTCACTGGAAGAGATTTCAGCCTGTGACTGGTGGTTGCAAAAGTCCCTTGCAAAGCCAGGAATAGAAGTCTGCAGTTAGAAGTCCTAATCTCTAACCACTAAGCTATCCTGGGCAGTTCTCCATTTGTTTGGAAACACAGATCATAACCAAAGGTGTTTCCACCTATTGCACTGTGGATGACAGGTGATTTCTGAGCAAAGGGAACTCTTTTGTTTAACTTGATGATATTTTCCTCCTTGTTTGTCTTTCTGCTTGTAAATGAACCCCACAACTGGGCCATTCTAAAATCCAAATGGTGAATGCATCAAGGATAATTCTTGAAAATGGAGGAAAATATTTATGGGGTTAGTGCATCTGAAGTCTGGATTGCCATGGCTCTGTGTCCTTTTGTGCCAGTCCCAGAGCCTTGGTGATCACGTGGGAAACTGGTACATGAAATTCAAGAATCCAGCAAAAATTAATCACTCAAAAGAACAAATTAGTTTACAGATAGATTAGCTCTTCAAATCCATCTGCTATGCAGTAATGTGAGTGCTAGTGCTGCAAAAGGAGGAGGGTGGGCTCATAGCAGCCAAGATTTACATCAGCTTAACTGGAGGGGGCACCTCACCCTCCAGAAGGCAGGGGAGGAGATGGTATGGATCTCATTGCTCCCCACCTGAACCTTGCCTCCTTTCTCAGTGGTGTTGAAATACATTAAATCCCTGAATGAGTACCTCTGACCATACAAACCCAAGAAATCATTTCTGGGATGGAAAGCTGAATATTCTTTGTGTTCATGTCCCTGAAAAAGACAGGAGTGCAGTAGCCCTTGGTGCATTCACTGAGGTCACACTGCAGCAGCAAAGGCTTTCCAGCACATGCTGTAGAGAACTCTCCTAGCATAGCTCAGCATGAACTGCTCCAGGCAAAGCACAGTGACAAAATCCAAACCCAGTACCATATATGTGCCACTTTGGAACAGTAGATTTGTTTGCATAACTGAAAGCAAACCTGATGATACTCAAAATTAAAATATTTACAAAGTGAAGAAATCACTATGAATAATATTCATATGTTCACTGCTATTGCACACAGTTAAAATGCGTAACTCTTTCTTGACGTTGTTTTTAGTACATTTAAAATGAATTCCAACAGCACCACCCCTTTAGTTTAACTGAGGACATGTTTCTTTTGTTTAGTAGTGAAATCACTCAGATTTTTATATTTCCAGGATTATTTTTGGACCAGCTGCTCAAAAGTTTCTTAAAGTCTCTTTTAAGTTGGATTCCTGTAATGCAGGTGTAGCCTTTTTTTTTTTTCCGCCCTCAGTTTGCTGTTTGTATTTACAAAGGGCATGGCATCCAGATGATTGAAAATAGAAAATCTGCCTATTTAAAAGCACAGGAACAAATCCTGCCTCCAGCTATGTGTGCACCTGGTGAGCAGGGGAAGGGTGTGACTATGCTAACACGCGTGTGAGCATGCATGAGCAAACACAGTCCTGATGCAGCCTACTTTTGGAGGACATAAGCTTCACTAGAGATAATCAGGTGCCTCAAATCAAGCACTTGCCTAAGTTAGGTGAGGCTGAGTGCCAGGGGCATTTGCAGCCTGGCTTTTGCAGTTGTGCTCATGCTTGCAGGTCATGACACAGCTCTGCAGTTGCCATTTGCACAAGTAATACTGTTGGTGAACTCCTGTGCACTGAAAGAGAACCATTGCCTTCAGATTTCTCCTTTGCCTGAGAGCATCTCAGAATGTTACTGCTTAAGGTAATGCTGCTGTAAGGACTACCTCCAAGGATTGGAACAGAGATTTTGAGGAGAAAAAGCCCCTTTATTTTCTGCTTACTTACTTCTTGCATCTATAGCACTTTGTCTGTTTCCAAATTAACTCAAAGATTTTTTCCTCAATAAGTTTTTTTTTCAACGTGTGTGAGGGAGGAAAACACTTTAAAATCAGAAGCCACCTTTGTAAAATGTCCATAAAATGCCAGAGAACACAGAAAAAACATGAGATCCCGTATCAATCTATATTTTCTTGGCTTAACATTAACGATGTGTCAAGAGGAAAGAAAGGAGAGGCATTTCAGAATGGTTTGGTAATGAAATCAATTGCATACACAAGTGTTTGCAGACTTGGGAACTTGTGTCCTAGCTCTCTGTAACTACCAAAGTGGAGGTCTTTGGCAAAATCTCAGACTGATGTCGTTTATAGTGGCAACTTGCCTGACATGCTTAGTCTTGAAGAGCTGTGTCTAGATGTCATCATCATGTTTTCCCCACATCTAGGGGCTTAAACACAGAAATATATATCAATTTGGAAAATGCGGTCACTTTACCTTCAGTAAAATTTGTCTTCTACATCTCCTTGAAAAATTTAGAGTACAGTTCTAAAATCCCATAGTGGCTTTCTACTTAATGTCATTAAATATGAGATGTTTCTCAGATGTGCTTTAGATTGTGTTGCATTTTATATACAATACCTATTCTGATACATTTTTAAAGATAAAGACATGTATTCTGTTACCAAGCCAAATTATAGTAAGTTAGGCTTGGATTTGGTTCATTATCATTAAAGAATCTGCATTTTAAAGTTAACTTTAGAATAACATAGTTGATTCTGTAATGATGTAAGCATATGGTATTTGCCAAAAGCTCTATTTCATAAGGCTGGTTTAGGATACAGCCCAACTCATGAAGATCTTGATAGGAGATTATTCATTTCAATAACTTTCATTATTTAATTAGACACATGTGCTGATTATGAATGTAATACTATGGAGAATGAAGTCAACATTAAAATCCCATAATTTTAAATTAGGCAGGAAAACACCCATAATGTGTAGCCAGGAAATATTTGTGTCCTTAACAACATCTATACTGATAGCAGTACATCTCTTCACAAAAAAAAAAAAAAAAAAAAAAAAAAAAAAAGGAAAAAATTCAGTGTCCTTATACTATTATTACACTTTTATTGTTTGTACTCCTTTGGGAGCTAATAGCACTGTTGTGTAACATACAGAGAGAAAGCATGTTTAAACATACCAGCAAGTACTCAGGTGAGTTTAAAGTTTAACTTTGAGTTTGGGAACATTTTCAAACCAAATGAAACAAGGAATTTAGAGGAAATACTGAGCCAAACCAAAAGGGATTAGCTTGGTAATTTTATGTTTCACTTCCCTCTGTCTGCTGAGAGATTTTTAACAAAGACAAAATTCAAAGTTAAAATGTGGGTTTTGTAAGAACACCTTACTGATTTTGGTCACTTTCATAGATTTAATTTTATCTCTAAGAAGGAACAAAAGCACCCCACCAAGAAGTGGGCAGCAGGAAAGAGGGGACCAGTAGGACAAAACCTATCCAGTTCGGGAGATTTAGCTGTATAATGAGTACATCAGAAGTGAGAGACTGGAAGTGGATGCCTTTTTTCAAATTAAATCATGGTACTCACTCTGAATACCTGCCCAGCCTGCTGTGGAGGGCTGCGGAAGGCTCAGGCGTTGTGCTCTGGTGTTCACCGGGCCCAGTGGTAGCTGTGAATCTGTGCCAGTCCCTCATAGATATGGTGACAGTGTCTGCCCTCACTTTGGCAGGGGTGTTTTTAATAGCATGCTCATTATACAGAAATATTTTCATTTGACAGACAATTTAAATGATCGTATAAAAGCTGCAATTACCATCAGGACAAATCCAGCTCTGATTGACTCCCACGTTTGCTCCCAAAGTTTGACTCTGAACTAAGAGACTAGAAAGATTCTTACCCTTCTTTTCCTCATTTTTACATAGGCTCTTCCATCTTATTGCTGTCTCCCAGGCTAACATACTGAAGAATATCTCAAACTCCTGCTGTCTTAGTCTTCCCCAAAAGTCACTGTTGGGAAGTACTATTAGCTTCATTTCACTGATGGGGGGCTGAGGAACAGAGAAAACTGCTGTCTTGACTAAGACAGGAAGGAAACCTCTAGAGAAGCTGAGGGATGAAAGTAGGTCTAATGTAGAATTATCTTTCTGAATGTCCAAAAATCCTAAAGCAAATTTTTTTTTGTTGATGCCTAAATAGGTCAGAGGGGTAAGCCTCATGTGAAAATAAAATTAAAATCACAGCTTTGGATTGGGACCCTGAGCTATGATGCTAATTCTGAAAATATTCCTTTTGCCAGTGTTGTGTTGTTGATCTATATATTAGTAACTTTTTGTTTATCTGGCTGTGCACATTTGTTGTGAAATGTTTATGAAATCCAGTGATTTTTGTCTGCAACCATTTCATGAGAAAAAGGGAAGATCATCTGCCTTGAGCATCCTGGTGACCACGTGAAGGTCACCTGGGTCACCTTGGTCAAGCTATCTTCTGAGGTCAGCTGGCTGCTTCAAAGCATCCAGGTCACTTCAGCCTGTCCTCTCAGTCCCCAGAGAAACAGAGGAACAGGGCTGAGAAACTCTCAGAAGTTGCACTGAGGGCAGTGCGGGAATGGCCGTTTGTTGGGGGTTTTTAATTTCCTCTGAATGTGCAAACTAGACAGACCTTTTACATCTTAAAGTAGCTTTTAATGCTTTTATGAGAGCTCAAATGTATTGCAAACATTTTGCTGGAATGTGTTATTGCTCCTTAATGACAATTATGATGTAATAACTGTTAACATTATCTTAGAAGGCTGCGGTGTGTCTCATTGCACACATCCTATTGGCATTAATCAGAAGACAAGCTTAATCTCAACCCAAACATGTCAGGGGAGTGGCTGGGGTGGAGGTGTGGCTGGAGATAAAAAGGAAAGGCTGCTGCTTTCAAGGAAGGGAAGGAAGATCTCCAGCCCCATCGCCCCACTGTGGGGTGGCCTCTGTGTCAGAGGTGGGCTCTCAGCCATCCTCTCACCCAGGCAAGACCCAGATCACTTCATGTGCCCTGTGAGATGCCCAAGGATCTCACTCTGGTCTCCTTTTATAGTAAGCAGCAACAGTGAGGAAAAACCTCTGAGAATTTAAATCAATGTGTTTAAAATATGAATCACTTTATTTTTCTTCATATACTTGATTCAAATTGTAGGACATCTTCCTATCGGGTTTCAGTTATAGACGGGTAGTCAGACAAGAAGAACCCAGCTTTTTTTGCCTGAGGTGCTATGAGGGAAGTACCTAGGAAAATGCAAAAGATGGAATTTTCAAAACCAATTAATTTAGATCAACTCTCAATGGAAATATCCTTGCTGAGTTATTTCCAGTGTTGTCCGAGAGATTTTGGAGCAGGCCACTTTGCTTTTGAGGAAGAAAGCAAACAAAATCCACAGATGAAAACATAAAAACTCAAAACTCAACACAGCTCCTAAATTTATCCTAAATTTATTGACTCCAGACTTCTGGGGTTTTTTCTCCTTATGAAAGTTAGCATTAGATCACACAGTAGAATTCTGTCTTTTTGTTAAGTTTAAAAATGCAAGAAAACAGGGAAAATTTCACTAGTTGTGATAATTAACAGTTTTATTAAAATGTCATTTAATATATGGCTAATGAGATACCTGATCTAGCTAACCTCCTGATCTACTTCTGTCACAGTAGTTTTGAAGATAGTTCTTAAATGGAGACAAAAAGATTGCAGACATTTAGGTCATTGAACACTGTTTCTCTTCTACTGTACATATCCTGGTAATTCCAATAGCCTATAAACTTTTACTTTGTGTGGAGCAGGGTGCTATTGAAACCTGAAAGTTTCCAGTAAGGAACTTGCTAATCAAACCTTGATGTATTTTTCACCAGCTTGAGTGTAAACCTTGCATGGCTCTGTCCTGGATGGGAAGCTGCCTCCATGCCTCTTGAAGGGATTCAGAACTGGTTCTGCCTGATCTCCCTGCCCAGTATTAGAGCTGAGTGCCACTGCTCTGAATGGCTACAGATGGGTTTGAAAGGCTGCAGAGATCTCCCTCAGACAGAACCTCTGATTTAGAGAGCGGCCAGGTGTGGGCATCTGCAGGTAGGTCTGAGGTGGCAGCATGACTTGGGCTTGCAGCAGGACACAGGTGACAAAGCTTTGAGGAAGGCTAAAAGCTCTGTCTTAACCAGGTTTGGCCCGAGCTGCTGAAGATGGAAGATGCCCAAAGAAGATGAAAGACTGACTCAGGTAGAAGGGTCAAGTGTGTCCTGTGTATGCTGGGACTCACTATAGATGTCTGCCTGTTTCCTGACCTGGCTGCTGGTATAACTTATACCTCCACACAGTATGACCTGAGTAGCCAGCTCACATGTGGACACCTGTAAGTGGGCACCTCCAGGTGGTTGTCTTCATCATGCAACTCAGTATGGAATGGCAGAAGAGCTGGGACCACAGCTGAGGTGTTATGTGTGGGCAAGATTATACCAGGAGAGAGAACAATGCAAGGGAGTAAGAGTCAGAGCCTTGTGGAGAGCTGGAGAAGGAGAGGTGAAGATCACTCCTCCACGGGAAGGAGTGGTCAGGAGGGAAGAAAGAGGCACAGTCACAGACATGAGTTTTTAAGAACACTATAGCTACCACAAAGCCTAACCAGTTGTTTTGGAAGGTGGTGACAGGTTGAGTTAGCCAACTGTACAGCTCTTGCTCTGAGAGGCAGCTAGGAAATCCCAGCAGCTAGGAAATCCCAGCAGCAGCTCTGCTGATAACAGCTCTGTGTATTCATGGCCCCACATGGCCTGGTGTTTATTGAAGCGCTCACTAGAATAAGGGGGGAAAGCTCATATTGGATGTAGAAAAGATTGAAATTGACACACTGAGTTTAAATAAGATTACACTAATTAATCATCCTCCTGGGAATCTGACAGATCCTGACGGATGTGATCTGTCCAATCACATTAATCTTCCCAAAGTGATGGCAACTCCGCGCGGGCCACCCGGCCCCACTGGGCACAGAGCCAGCAGCTGGGAGATGGCCACAACCCCAACCCTTGGGACCGAGCAAACCAGCCCGCGAACAGCCTCGCAGCGGGTGCAAAGGCAGTGGGAGCCAGGGAATTCAAAGGAAACCACTTGCTAAATTCTTCATGACCTTTTCCTTCATTTACAAAAGGGATGTGGTGTTTCCTGGGGAAGAGTAGAATAGGACAAGGGTATTTCTCCCTTTAGATATTCTTAGCAGTTCTGCAGTCTTATCATTCAAAAATAAAACATAATGCAGATATATTTATGTCTACATAGGGACATATTTTGTGTTTTCCAGATAATGAGCTTTTTGTTAAAGAGATCTGATATGGGCAAAAATAGGCCTAACATATAATATTTTTGCTAAATAACAAAGTTAATGTTTTCTAAATAAAAATGAAATAGGGAGAAATTGCCTTTTTTTTACTTTACTTTTACCACTGTAAATGAAAACTGATTTGGAAAACTGGCTGATTTTTGGATGTGGTGTTCTGATTGCAGGATATGATCACATCTGAGTTCAGAATCCTTCACAAGCTTCTGCAGACACTCCAGCACTTAACACTCAAGATCATTACAGATGCCTCACAGGAAGCCAGCTCTACATCTTTATACAACAGTTTCTACCTTTTCTTAGGAAAATAATTTTTCCTTGACAGGTTTCAGAAATAAAGGAGATGTGGCAAATAATTCCCCAAATTTTTCAACCTGAGGTGATAAATATTATAATATGTGATATTATAAAATATAATTTTTTAAAAAAAGATTGTTAATGTTTTAGCATGCAATACGAAGAAAACTATGACACTGCCACCTCGTGGATTCTGAGATACCTTTTTTACATAGTGGCGTAAGTGTGTGTTGCACTTCATGGCCAAAAAATAGCTCATTTCTTACCACAGAAATTTTGTTAACATTTAAACTTCTATTGATATAGACATGATCTTACTATGATTTATATAAGCAACTCCATAAGTTCCTGAGGCTTCCTTTCTGTTTGAAAATTAGGACACATTCTCACATAAGCAGTGTAGTAGTCTAAACTTGACGATTCTTCCCTCTATAGCATCCACAAAAGCTAATGCTGAATTGAGGTGTAATGATACTTGCAAATTATGCCTGGAATTTAGTTCTTCTTAAGTTGTTGAAGGCTGCTATTACAAGGAATGAAAAACTTCTCCATATATAAGTATTCATTGTGATATAAACTGAATTTCATAATTAATCTCTGAGAAAGCCTGGATATGTGCATCAGGGGAATCTTTTAACTTCTGTTCTTCTGAATGTGGGGTCTGGGGTGCTATATTGTACTGGACCAAATCAATCAAGAAAAAGTGAAAAAAACCAAAGACTATTTTTCCTGAAGGATCTGAATCATTCCTTCAGCACATCATCAGTGACTCCCTAATGAGTCAAGGCATGAGAAAAAAAAACCCAAACATATTATGGCAACTTCAGAGATATCTTTGTTTTTGAGTTACCAAGAACAGCACCAGGATCCCAAATCCCATACATGTGGGAACCAATATTTGAAGCAGAACTCCAGTAAAACATTGCTGCAGCTTGATGTGCAGCATGGATGCATTTTAAAACCAAACTGTTGGCAGCTGTATTAACCAGTGATAGCAGTATTTGTGTCAAGGCAGCTCTTCCCCTTAGGGGAACGAAAAATAGCACTTCTGCCTGTTTAAACTCAGGTATGAACACCTTTGTGAAAGATGAGTTGTTGTTCTGTACAGAAGCTAGGGAAAGGGCCTTAAACCCCCCAAATAAACAATGCCTGAGGACTGCTGTAGTAGAAAAATCAGAAAACAGACATTATCACTGAAATAAACTCCATTATAGTTCATATTTAAAGCTAGACAGTGATTCATACTGTTTCACTAAACTCAGCATGCTGCAAAAGGCACTTGAAATAATTAACACTTAGAATTAAACTACTTAGATTTCACACCATCAAACATTTAACTTTCTGTAATTCCCTCTGCAGCTGTGATTTATTTGCATTTGTTATTTTCTCTATTTACCAGTTCTCAGTTTCTTTTTAGGTTGCTCATACTTCCTTCATCTGTAAGTCTGAACAGTGACTTATTGTTCTGGCTTTAGCTCTTGAATCTTTCTCATTCTCACACTTCTGGCTAGTTAAAAAATGAATTCCATCAAATATGGTTTTAAAATTGCTAAAAGGAGTTTTCCGTTTACTTTTCATGATTGCTTTTACTGTACTTGTTATTCACAAAATGCATGCTCATTCCTGCAGTTTGATTGTTTGATATTGGAAGAATGTCACTAGACACTGACTACATAAGTGTATAAAAATTGCTACACTGGACAAGGAGAGAAGTCCAAGAAATCCATCAAACTTCTGAGTCACCCACAACATATGTTTGGGGGAAAAGCACAAGAATGAGGCAAACTTGCAAAGATATTTTTCGCTGCTTTCCTAATCAATTTCCAACAGTCTGCACCCAGAAGTCTTCCTGAGCCAGTTCCTGATTCCTCAGAGTTTTGTTTCATTGCTCTTGATGGAGATTTCTTCCATCTGCTTTTCCTGTCATCTTTTGTACTTGCATATACATACGGCCTTCAGAGTCCTCTTCCAATGAGTTCCACTATTTAACTAAAATCTGTGTGGAAAAAAACCCTTCAGCACTTCCTCCTGTACATTTTAATCTCTCTGCCTTGTCATTTTGTTTGTTTTCTTCTCCTGTATTTTAAGAAATATTGAATATTCTTTTCCCCACATTTTTTTTCTCTGTAATACTTTGATTTCCTTGTAAGCCTTACGTTTTCCCCTGGTTGTTACTTTTTCAAGCTGGCAAATCCTAATTAATTTAGTCTCTTTTTTGAACATCATCCTTGTTCGTGTATTCAAAACATTTGTGTAGTTCCATCATGTCTTAATGTCAGTCCCAGAAGCCCATAAAAACAAATCTTTTCAAAACCAATTAATTTTTCTTAAAACTAATATAATATTTCAGATTTTGAGAATGTATGAATTTCTTTTGGAGTTTGTTTTTGTTCAAAGCTAGCCTGAGAGTTGGTCACTCAGGTCTCATAAGCCAAATTAATTCAAGTTGGTTGTGAATTGAACACCCACATGTGCACAGTGGTTTCTTCATTGTTTTTAAAATTTATTGCATGTATTTAGCTGTGAAGTTCTTAACTCTTGTGCTTTCCCAGTCAATTTGGGAAAAAAATCTGTTTATCCCTCAAGGGAAATTATGGGAAAATAGTAGCAGACTATCAGATTTTGACTGAGTTAGTCAGCAGCCTCACTGCAAAATACCAGGTTAAGGACAACAAAACAGGTCTAACTACAGTCTTCAGTTGGATAATTTACTTGCTCCCAAGGTACTTCCAAAGGAGGGTAATTTTTTTTTTGTTGGTTTGTGTAGGTGGATTTGAGGGTTAAAATTTGAATAAGAGCTTTGGTTTATACCACTGTGGTTTCACAAGATATTCTGCTAAACATTTTTACTAACCGTCTGAAAATTGTGCTATTATTACCCTTTATGTGCTTAGTATTTGTTGAAATAGTTATTAGTGAGAAGATTGCCCAGTACACACTTAGATTAAAACCTGGAATAATGACAGAAACTGCTGGTCAACACCTCTGAACAGATCAGGGGGCTCAGAAGAAACTAAGGACTTGGATCTGCCTCCTGTTGATACCCGCCAGAGTTTTTAAGCTGACATAAACCCCTAATTTCATTGATAAGCTGCTTTTCATAGAGCTCATCACCTCAGAATACACAACATATCGTTCAAGCTCCTGTAATTGATGAAAAGAAAATTTACCTGACCTAATTCTGAGTGTGCAAAAGCCTGGTGTGTTGTATGAACTAGCCAAATCCTCTCTGTAGTCAATGAAGATAGATGGGGCCTTTTGGAGAGCAACCATTCTGCCTTCTGCAGGCTCCACTTTTTAGCATGTTCTCAGCAGAAATTTAGCATTCTTGCTAGGTGAATCCCATCCTGAGAGCCACATGGACAGATACTCAAATGGAAAACAAACTTGCATATAAAAGCAACAGCAAATAAGGAACCCAAGGGGAAACCTGACAGATAACCTGACTGGTCCCATTATTTTCCTCAAGGCAGCCGGAATCAGCTTGTGGCTGCACTTCTTGCTCAAAGCACAAAGTCTAAGAGTGGAAGGATAGTCATTACTCAAAGTCCTAAAAAAGATACCTCCCACAAAGGTGTTAACTGAAGAGATTAAGTCAGCAGTAATCCTCCGAGAGCAGATATCAAACGTTGCTCATATCACTGTTGTCTTGCAGCTTCAGCTTTTTTTCCCCTGGCATTTTTCAGAACTGGCACATATTCACTTCCCAGCAGCTCTGTGGATGGATGCATGGAGCTGTGCTCTGGTGTGGCTGACTTCACAGGCAGGATGAAGTGAGGTGCCAATAACAGCACCCTCAGAAGGTTCCACCATTTTCAGTACCTTCCCCCGGCAGCACACCTTACCTGTCAAGGAGCAGGTTTGGTCCAAGGCACTTAGAGGCTGTGTGGCTGTGCTGCAAGGCGAGGTGGCACAACGTGGGAAACAGTTTGTGTGGGGCCAACTTCTCTTTTGGGCAATGGCCCTGCATCTCAAGGCTGGCTGCTCCCAGCCCTGCAAAACAGAAATACACTGGTTAATGCAACACTCAAATAAACTGAAGAAAATAGCGCAAAACTTTGTTTCACAGAGAGCGTTATAAACCACAGTGTAGGACAAGGGGATTGTCATCAGCACATTAACAAGATAGTATTTTGTTATTTGAAATTACCTTTATGTTTAGTTCTCCAAACACTCACATACACATATATACATACACCGTTTTTCCCTGATGAAGGGAAGGGATTTTGCTAGATGGCTTTGAATGTGAAGACTAGAGAAACTCTTATGTTATAAAGGTACATAATCTACTCTTGCCATTATTACTTCTTGGCTTTTTGTACAGCTAAAATTCTGTTAAATTTCAGCTATAATGATACATTTAAGTTCGTGGATAAGATTTCTTCTGATTCCCTATTCTGTCTTGCTTTTTACAGAGGAATTTTTCCTTTTACTTCAAGAAAGATGGGATGTGAACATGAATTACTCCAGACAGTCATAGCATAAGAAGTTTAGAAATTTTAGTTATTTGTAATCTTCATTCAGGGAGGGGTTGTTTTAAATTTTTCTCCCTGAAGCAATGTCACTCTAAGTATGAACTTATCTTAATGAAGAATTACATTCCCCCTAACACTGTTGCACCCAATATACTGAGGTGCTCTGACAGAGAAATTTCTCATAGCAAAAGGATGATCTTTCTGGAATTCTGCCCAAAGGAGCTATAAGAAAGTACAAGGTGTGACAGTGTTTCTGGGGTCTGAACATGTTCAATGGAAACTGGGCTAAGACTCTTGAAATGGTTTCAGAAGACAGCAGTTGATGAATTGTTCCAGTACTGAACATCTTCATGTTTTCCACCAAACAAGTAATTATCAGAGTTCTCGGCAATAAGGAACTGCCCTTCTTGTAATAAGCTTCATTATGAATTTAAGATTGCCAGGAACATTAAGTATTTTGACCCGTTACAGTCCGTGCCTGCTTAGCTCTGTTGTCAATACTCAGCATAACTAAGCTAAATCTAGCTTGGAAACAGCTCTCAGGACTGGAAAAACACGCAGTGAATATAGTGGAGGCAAATCCTATATCATTCCCAAGACATTCAGAATTCTGTTATTCTTCTTAGGATGTTTTTTCAGCTTGAACAAATGCATAAACAAAGCGTTTTAGGAGGACATTAAAATTTGGTCCTGTATTGTGAGAATTAAAACATTCATTTCTGTGTCATAGAATGAATGTTGGAAAAGACCTTTAAGATAATTGAGTCCAACCATTAACCCAGCACTACCAAGTACACCACTAAGCCATATCATTTTCCTTTGTTTTTCTGGTTACTGCTCTGCTTTATATAATTCTCAAGAAAAAGAAAAGAATCAATTGTATCATCAAGAGGAGACAGACTCCAGAGGATCCTCCAGACCCATGGCACAGTATTTGACAAAAACTTAGCCAGTACTCTGAGGACACTTCACAGATTGTCCTGACTCTGGCTGCCAGGCTTCTTGCTTTCTCCTCTGAACTTCTACAATGCACCCAAGACTGAGTTACAAACCATGCACACTCGCTGCTTCCCTACTTTCTGGGAGTAGGGAATGGAGTGTGGACATGGCAGGACCATCACACTCCCTTTTCAGAAGTGGCCAGAACACTTCACTGGGGGTGTTGCAAGTTGCTGGTGCATCTCTGTGTAGAGGGGAGGCAAAAGTCAGTTGATTACATGCATTGAGATGTTTTGGCTTATTCTACTATGATTTCTACCTACTGTATAGATATATATATAAAATGGTAGTGTTTTTTTTTAATAGGATGTGCATCATATCCAAGAGGTTGTTGTTTGATTTCAAACTGAATATAACTGCAAATTGTACTGCTGTGGATCTTACTATTTATGTGATTATAACAATGCCACATGTGCTGAAATGAAGGAAAAGTACAGATGTTCGACAGTGTGAAGAAAAGTTATATAATGCTTGGAGCTTACATTCTGCAGGTGGGAGTCAACTTGAAGATGAATAAAACAATACCAGGGCATATTCCTATTGTTTCCAGTCAAGATGATTTCCTCTGCTTGTCCGTAGCCTACTGTAAAATGTACCTTTATTTTTTTTCCTACTACTGGCTTTATTCAAATGTAAATCTATTGACTTTAGCAGAGCTCTGATATTTATCTCATTTCCTCAGTGTATTTTCTAGTCTTAGCATGACTTTTCTCTTCTAAAAAGCCCAAGAAAAAAGACCTGCCAAGGTTTATTTATTATATATGCAAACTGAAGCTCAGCATCTGTAAAATGTTGGAGGCTGAAGAGGTATTACTAGGTGCTAACCCTGTTCCAAGACCCTTTCCCAGGCCTCTGAAGTTAGCTCGTTATCAGATATAGTACTGGGCTGAGAGGACCAATCTCTCTGACATGCTAGAGCCTTTACTGTATTCTTGTGATTGCAACTCTGTTGTTAAATTATTTGAATCCTCCCTTAGGAAGCCTAATCCAATTAAGCTAACTTTTAGAGTTTGAAAATACCAGCATGAATAACAAAACCCAGCATAATTAACAATTATGGTTTTTTCACAGTAAAAGATCAGTGATCAGAATAAAAAAATCCCCACCAAACTCTGTTTCTCCTTACTCTGAATTGATGCATAGCTAAACACAAGAAAGGGAAATGGTCAGTCTTTTTACACGACAAGCAAGTTCCTACTGGATTTATTACAGCACTACTTACGTGATGAGGCAGAAATCATGGAGGCATCCTATGGAAGAATTTTTGTTTCTAGAGAGAATGGTTAAGGTCACTGGGCAAGCAAAGAAGAAGGCTTGTATTCATTGTGCTCCAACTAGAGCCTCAGATTAACATTTGGAGATTTAATTTGAACAATGTCAAATACCATAGTGCTTAGAAGCAGAAGGACAAATATTCACTCTTAGAATTAAAGCATGTATTCTTTTACCAAAGCTGATGTGCTGCTACATTTTAAAATATAGAATCACATATGAGATCAACGTGGCAGCATAAGATGCTAGGAGGTAGGAAGATACCATGTCCAGGATACTTCCAACACTGTGGGCTGGAAGTCTGGAACCCTTGGCTATGCTAAGAGCTGGAGTCCTAACATCTGATTTCTTGTAACCAATCTGGAGTTCTTTCCTTCTTTTGTTTGGCAGCTTAGTAGTCCAGGGGCTCACCTGAGGGAGTGGGTCAACACTTAGATCCTCCCACTTGCCTGGTGGGATGGGATTAAGATGTTAAAATCCAAGATGTTTCTGCCCATTTTCTTATTGTGTTTTTGCTTCTGTTTGGCATCAAATAGATATTTATCACCGAAGGAGCAGCATTTTGAGCTTTCATATAGGCTGTAGGAGAGGCAGTCTCTCTTCTCTGAATGATTTATGCATGTGATCAGAAGCATCCTCAGGTGGGAAGAATTGAGAGTGCCTTTATGTAGATGACCCAGCAGTCTGGTTGATAAAGTTGGAAGGTCAGAGGCTGCTGCTGGGGAAAATACTGATGGAACTGGACCATTGATCTGGCTGCATATGGCTTTCTTGCAGTTTTACTTCTGTTGACAGGAAAGCAACCCTGCCATCCCAAATATGTACAGAATAGGTATTTAATTAAAACACTAATTAGAGTAGAAACATCTTCATCACAGCATGGCTTTTAGGATTAAATGCATTTTGATTACCAGATTAGCTCTCAAAGGATGGGCAAAGACCACATTATTGTGGTGTTAGGTATGGAGCAGTGCTACTAAGATTTAAATGAAAGATATGTGCTCAAGCAATTCAGTGCTGCCAAGATGCAGATGGTTCTGGGATACTCATATGCAGAAATGTAGAAAGCAGGAAGATTTTTGTGTGTTTATCTCTAGTGTTAAATGGAAGTTTTAAGTATGTTAATTTGGGACTTCAGGAGTCAGCTGGAAAACTTAGTTCCTATTGTGAAGGTGGTAATTGGAGGCAAAAAGCTTTTTCATACATATTGAGTGCTCGGTTACTTGGATTGTGTAAGTGTGAATTTCACATGATGCAAAGCGCCTCACAATTGTACCCCTGCAGTTGTGGGCATCAAACTGTAAAGATTAGCTGTCTGACAGCCTGCTTGGCCCTTAGCTGTTTTTCTAAGCCTGCAAGGCAAATTCGGCCAGCATGGTGGGAGAGTAGCTACACCCAAGGAAACAGTCTAATTCAGTTTCTTTCCTTTGCCTAAATGAAACATGCATAGAGGGGACAGCAACCCCCAGTTTGCAGAACACAGTATTCACAAACATCATCTTACTGTAGAAATGCACGGTGTTGTTGAGGAAGGTGATTTTTCTTCTTTTTTCGTCCAAGATATAATGATCTTTCCCAAAGCGTGATGTTTGTTCACCCTTTCCAGGCTGGCAGTGCTGTAGCCCCTAGTTTCCAAAGGTGTTCCAAGGAATAGTTCTCTCATTGCTCTGATGGCTGTGACTTGTCCCAAACCCCTTGAATTATCCGAGGAATGAAGCACTGCAGGGTCTCCCAGGGAACACAGGGCAGCGTCCTGGAAACTTCCCCGGGCTGAGGGTGCTTCTGCAGAACAATAGGCTGAGCTGTATTTCACTGTCAGCGCGGTGACAAATGGTGGCCCACTGAGCCCCTGAGCCGTATGTAACTTGGCTGGCAATCAATGGCAAAGGTCATGAATTGTCGTCTTACATTTTAAAGCTCAGTGAGACGGTTTTGTGTCGTATTAGTCTCTGTGTATTGAGTTTCAGCAAAGAGGGGGGCAGGGGAGGAGGAAAGAGATTTTTATCTGGAGTTAGGTGATGTTAAATATTCTCAATAATTAGATAAGAGTGCGTGTGTCAAACTCTGTAAAGAACAGGTTATGCTAATAAAATAACTTTGACTCCCTTTGCCTCCTTTCCCACCCAGTACATGCATGTATACACACACACACACTCACAAACACACACTCTCACACACACACTTTTTAAGTGGTTTCAGGGCTTTTTAAAGAAGCCAGGCCCATATTCTTTCCCACCCTCTTATTCTTTCTCAGTGGAGGCAATGAATCCATATTCTGCACATTCTTTGAAGTCTCAAAAAGTAGCCAAAATAGATGAAAACTTACATCCCATCACTGATCATTTTATGCTCAGCATGGAGCTTTTAAAACCTGACTAAATCTCCATTTCCAGGGCAGTGTCCCAGAGCTTACACCACAAGAAGTGCTGATGCTTCAGCTCCTATTGCATTTCGAGAAAAGGTATACAAACCTTACCAGCAACCGCTGTATAAGGATACCCACAATGTAATCCTGACTCCATTTAAAAGGAACCTCGACCAAAGTGAGCCATGCAAAAACCTGATGCGATGACATGATTGTCCCGATGTGTCCCCATGGGCTGCTGCTCCTTCTGACAAGTGAAGAAAAGCTAAGAGGAGGACCAGCCTTACTCCTTCTGTCCAAAACCAAGCCCACCTTCACCCCAAGCCTTCTCCTAATGGGAAGAAGTAATTTTCCTGAGTAAAGTGGTGTTTTGAACATTTCTGTTACTCATATTCTCTCATGTCCCTAGCTGCTGTCACATCAATGTTATTGAATTGGGATCTATGATAGTTTATTAGGCAGAATGCCTGAAGGCTCTGGTAAGCAAAGGTATTACAGAGGTAGAAACACCAGGGAAATCACAAGAAAATCATTAAGCTGAAGAATGATTTAAAGACAGTGCCATCACTCCAGAGGTCTGCTGGTCAGGAGGACCATCACTTAGCTTTTTTAGTTCATTACAATCCAGTAAATCTGGTGTCAATGGAAAGTATATATAGGGATGGAATTGCAGTCACTCTTTACAGACAGATGTCTTTTCCATCTGAATAAATTTGTCTTCTGCACCCCACTTCCTGCAGAGGGAAACATGGGGTACACCCAGAGGAGCTGTCACATGGAGTGATAACCCGAGTATCCTCCTGCCACTGCATGGATGGTAGGACCACGTAGGGAGGCTGTGTGCTCCTTTCCTGCAGAGGTGTTGGCTGATGTGCAATGGGGTTAGAGTCTTTCAGGTGGTTTCATTGCATTTTGTTCCTCACATATCTGCTTAGCAATAGTTTTCCTTGCTCTGGGACCTGATTACTCTGCAAAAAGGTGAAGTGGGGAACTTTTTCTCAGCTGTGACTGGAATCCTCGAGCACACGCGAATGGGTACTCCCNATTACTCTGCAAAAAGGTGAAGTGTGGAACTTTTTCTCAGCTGTGTGCTGCGGTTGACTGTGACTGGAACCCTCAAGCACAGGTGAATGGGTACTCCTCACAGCTGATGCTCTCTCATGACCTGTGGGTTCAGGGCATTCACAGGGAAGCTTCCCTACAGGTGGTCATTGCACGAGAGCTGAGACCACCCTACACCATACAAAAACTGGTGAATAGGGTAATAATTAGAAGCAGTTCCACTTATAGTTAATACTTATTTAATAGTTCCATCACTATTACCTTCCACATTTGTTTTTCCAGTGCAAATACTTCATGAGTACAAATTCAGGAATGTTAGGCATGACACTGTTATTGATTCCTTCAAGCTCATACTTGTTTCTGAATCACCAAACTATTAGATGAAGAGTGATGTATGCTGAACAAATCCAGCACCTGATTGATATGAGTGGGTGTGCAAGGCCCCAGGTCAGGGCAGGACTCTGTGGAATAGACTGTGAGATGGCACTCACACGTAAGCAATCCTTGTAGGAGATGTTGAACAAGAATAACATCAAACCCTGCTCTTTCTGGCAGGAATTTTGCACTTTGTATTGATGTACCCCTCAGGAATTAAATAGCATTTGAAACTATCCATACAAACACACTTAGTGCTGCTCAGGGAGCAGAGGTAGAGGACATAGAGATGAGTGGGCATTCTCTCTTCCTCTGGCTGCCGTGCAAGGAGACAATGAAAGTGAACAAAGCCAGTGACAACTGTACCCAAAGATACATTAAAACAAAGAGAAAGATAATACTTTTGAAACCAGGGCCATAATTACTATTTATTTCAACAGCAATTTGCCTTATTATGGTGCACAGCATTTGTTACCTAGGCAACAGATTTCTGTAGAAGCCTGGATCAAATGAAAGTAAATCAGGCAAGATCCAACACCAACATCAATAATGTATTTTAAAAACAAAAGACTAGAGAGTCAGCAATTTCACCTGAGAGTTGTATTTTTTTATTGTTGTCATCGGCAGATACAAGCAACGGTTTGCATCTAAGTAATACCTTTCTCTACTGTGCCTGACTTACCTTTCTCATATACGTTTTCAAATAAAGAGAATTTTACAGAGTTCTGCTCCTGTAATTGTAGGCATGGCTTAGTGACATGCAATACACTTCTGCAGCCACGTGTAGAAGCACTGTTGACATGTCTAACCTGGTATTTTAATGTCAAGTCCTTACTCCAGGCCAGCCTCCAAGCTGTTATGAGCTGGTATGTGCTTTGCTGTGGGCTCAGACAGGTATTTGGTGTACACCTGAGGAGGAAAGTCTGGGTCTGGTCACTGTCATGGCACCTGCTCTCTCTTGGGTTACTGGAATAGATGAGCATGGGGGAGGCTGGGCTCCAGCCAGGGCTTTTTTATGGCTTGCCCTAAGCCCAGGTGCTTTGAGTGAAACTGTTAGGCAGGGATATGTATGGAAAGCTCTATCCATGGATGGAGAGCATGACAGGATGTTTAATGCCCTTGTGCTTGTCCTAATCTCACAGCATAACCAGAGGCCAAATACCATTTTATGAATTTATGCGTAGCATGTGGTTTGATGATTTTCCTATCCATTGGCAAATAACTAAATTAAAGGACTGAAAATTTACAAAACAGATTTAGGGAACTGTGTGCAGATATACTTTCAAATGTAGCTTTTGGGTGATAAACTGTTGTATTTCAGGCCTTGCTTTTATTTGAAGAAACACTGGAAATGTAAGTCAGTGAAGATTAAAGTTTTTAGGAAAGGAGTCTGACTCCAACAGATATTTTAGAGTCCAAAGCAGAATGAATATAGAATGACAGGGCTAAGCACTATAAACCATAAATACATTAATCTCTTTCTAAATTCCACTTAAAAAATGCTAGTCAGGAAACACTAGACAGCTTGTAATGAACCATTGATAACTCTAATGGGGTTTTTTCACCTTTTCTCATTTGATTTTTTCCTTTCTCTTTTTTGTAAGTACAGAACAAAACAAACAAACAAACAAAATGGAACAAAAAAATGCGGTTTTGAGAGTTAATATGAGCCTAGAAAAAGTATTATGAAGTTTGTAGCAAAGAATAATGTAGGAAGGCTCAAATATTCCCCTTTTTTAGGCAGCTCTTGCACTGCAATCTTAATGGGGAATCCTTCCTGCAGATTTTTGACCTATTATATAGATTTGACTAGCTATTGTAGGCTTTAGTTTTCAGATTGGGCTCATCTATGTTTGGCAAGCCACTGTCTTTATTGTCTAACCTTTCCTTAATCTACCTCAACCAGCCTTCCTGCATCCCAGGGCTGCTGAAGCACTAGGACAGTTGTAGGAATTATGGATGAACTCTGCAGCTGCTTTGTGGCTGCCTGTCCGTCATGGTTGCCTGTCCTTCGCCACTCTTTGCAAAGGCAGCGCTGGGGTATAGTGCCAGCCTGCAGGGCTGGAGCTCGCTGGTGAGAGTCACACACCTTCTGGTGGTGCTCTTCACAGCTGTGCCATTGCTTTCATCCTGCCTCTCACATAGTCTCTGAGAGCGCTGAAAAATCACTGAGAGAAAAAAAATGTCCTGACTGTTAGAGCCCCTGGGCAGAACATATTTTGCTGGGAAAACTTCTTAAGATGTTGCAATATGACCTTAAGGTAGTGCCCACTTTCTGAGAGCCTTTACAAGTTCACAGCTGCCAATAAATCCCACAGTGGTAAACAAGGCCAGCTGCCTGACATTGAGAGAACAAGAGGCATTTAGTAATCGGAAAGAACCTGGACTTGCCACGCCACACTTGGGTTATCGAACACGCACTTGGGGGATTTGCATCAGTTTGTGCTGAAAATATCAGAGGCTTTTCTTGGTAATATGCATCCTGTCTGCAGATTTGGTATTTCTAATAATACAATCAAATACAGGAGAGACCATTCCATTTTCATACAGATGGAGAAACAGGTACACATGTTGAATCATTCACTTGTTGGCAAAAGAAAGGAATTTTACTCAACTTTGGCAAAAGTAGGCATTTATTGTTTGCTAAAATTTCCCCAAACCTTCCTGATTACTTCCTTCACAGAGTCTTAGGGAGACGCAGGACTTTGGAGGTAACAGGTTTTGGATAATGTGTTTTCACTGGCATCTGTGACTGTTAATAATTTGCAAAGGTCTCCTAGTTCTTTTTTTTCCAAGAATATCCTGGCTGTGCCTCAATTTTATAACATGCAAATTCCCCACTTTGGTTTTAATAAGCCATTGAACTGTGTATGCCACTGCACTGTTGTTTTTGGAGCTGCTCAGAAATTATTTTTCTTAATGAAAATTATGCTTTATGATGAAAAATGAAGCTCATGTTTTCAACTGAAAATGGTTTTGTTTTGATACCTCAAGCGTCTCATGGGAGCAGTAGTCTGCATGCTTCATATTCCAAAGACTTCAGCTGTGGGGGCTTCTTAAACAAACTGCTCCTCCCTTGACCTGCCGTGTGAGTTCCCGGCTGTAGGACTTGTCATAGGATACCTAATCCAGCTAGAAAACCGGGGCAAAGGAGGGGAATGGAGACAGCTGCAGCTTTCATGAACTACCACAGGGACAATCCTGAAATGTTTTGGGTTTTTAAAGAAAAAAAGCCAACACAATGACAACAACAGCCACAAAAAAAAAAAAAACAACAACCCAAAAAACCAAAAAAACCCCCCAAAAAACAACAACAACTACAAAAAACAACAACAACAACAACAAAAAAACATAACCAAAAAACCAAATGAAAAGCCAGAAAAAAAATTTAGATTATTTAAATCTCTGGCAATCTGTTGTGAAGGTTTGGCCTTGGCTGGATGCCAGGTTTTCACTAAAGCCTCTTTATCACTGGCCTTCTCAGCTGGACAGGGGAGAGAAAATGCAATGAAAAGCTCATGGGTTGAGGCAAGGACAGGGAGAGATCACTCAACAATTACTGTCACGGGCAAAACAGACTTGACTTTGGGAAATTAATTGAATTTTTCACCAAGCAAGTCAGAGCAGGCTAATGAGAAATAAATCCAAATCTTATAAAAAACTTTCCCCCCACCCCTCTCTTCCTGGACTCAAATTCAGTCCTGCTTTTCTCTCCCTCCCCACCCCAGTGGTGCAGGGGGACAGGGAAGGGGGGTGTGATCAGTTCATCACACATTTCTCTTGCTGCTTCCTCTTCAGGAAGAGGACTCCTCATGCACTTCCCCTGCTCCCATTTGTGTCCCTCCCATGGAGAACAATGCTCCATGAACTTTGCCAGTGTGAGCCTTTCCCACAGGCTGTAGTTCTTTATGAACTGCTGCAGTGTGGGTCTCTTCCACGGGTTGCAGGCCTTCAGGAGCAGGCTGCTCCAGCATGGGCCCCCCGCAGGGTCATAAGTCCTGCCAGGAGCCTGCTCTAGCATGGTCTCCTCTCTGCACATGGCCATAGGCCCTGCCAGGAGCCTGCTCCTGTGTGGGCTTCCCATGGGATCACAGCTTCCTACAGGCACCCATCTGCCCTGGGGTGAGCTCCTCCGCGGGCTGCAGGCGGATCTCTGCCCCGGGCCTAGCGCACCTCGTCCCCCTCCTTCTTCACTGACCTGAGTGTCTGCACAGCTGGTGCTCTCACAGAGTCTCACTCCTCTCTCTGGCGGCTCAATTTCTTTTTCCGCTTCTTAAATACATGATCCTGGAGGTGCTGCCACCATCACAGATGAACTTAGCCTTGACAAGTGGAGGGTCCATCTTAGAGCTGGCTGGTGTTGGCTTCATCAATGTAGGGGAAGCTTCTGGCAGCTTCTCAAAGAAGCCACTCCTGTAGCCTCCTCGCTACCAAAACCTGGTCATGCAAACCCAATACATCTGCTTTTTGAAAAAGGTGAAACTGTCTGGTAAATGGCTAGTTCTCACCAAGAATTTCATTTAGCTGAAAACTTACCAGAAAACAGTGTGATAAAAAGAATTTGCCTATCATTAACTGTTTTCCCTTTTTAAAGAATAATGCTGTTTCTGCCAGAGAGCAGATCTGTGCTGCACCAGAGGAAGGTTTATAAGACATATGTCTGATGAAATTGCAAATGGCTGCACTTGAGATATACTATCAGAAAGCACTGAACACAAGGGAAACTAGGAAACATAACTGACCACCTGTGCTAGAGGGATTAAACTCTCCTGGTGCATAACAAACCTGTAGCACCTAAAAATACTGAGCATTCTACATTACCTACAATTGTTTTCAAATTACTGCAGGCTGATTTTCAAGGTATTTGGACCAGAAGGTCTTGCAAGGGAGGATTTTTAAATTTCTTGCATACTGAGTTGTTAAGGTTTGGCATGACTGCCTCTTGAATATTGTCTCTTTTCCTGTCTCATTTTTACTATATGGTCTTAGATCTTTTGTAAAGTAAACATATTGCCTTTTAAGACAGAACCTGGCTTTTTGTTTTGGCTGTCCTGTGGCAGCAGCAGGTCTTGTTGTTATGCTCTCAGACACCCTCCTCTCCCTGTTTCAGCCATGTCTTCAGTTCCCTCACATTGCTGTTTGCACAACTGGGCCTTTCTCATGCTTTTGTGCTCTTTGTCATGGGTCTCTGAGTCACCTGAGTACACCTCTGAAGGTTTTCTTTCTCTTTTTATTGCAATGGGGTGCCTCAGACAGGTTTTGCAGCACTAAATGAAGTTGGGGAGAAGTTTCCTTCTATCCAAACCGTGGATGTGAAGCCACTAGTTTATGGTATACTCAGTGTCAAGTTTGCCTTTGTGAGAATTGATGATTTTCCGCCTACAATAGAACTATTTGCTGGTCCTTATGGCTTTGTCTCAAGTGCTTTCGGCGTTTACGATCTGTATTAAACTTGTGTTTTTCATATCAGTGAACTGCTTGGTGAGATGTTCTCATTTTCTAGCTTCCCTGAGTTCAATTCTTTCTATGTCCATTCTTCTGACACCTTTTAACCCCATAGCAGCTAAACAATTGTTCCTTGGGTACTGGGAGTCAAGTGAAAACTTTTCATTCTTTGAGGCCAATTAAAGACTTTTTTGTGTTCTTTCAAAAGTACCAAGCACTGAAGAACAGTGGATTCGCAGAAAATCGGTGTTATTTAGGCACATTAGTTGATTATTATCCTAGAAACAGGCTACTGTGTCTACCAAGATACCTTATGCCTTTTCTTTCTCTCTCTCCTGTTTCCTGTGAGACCGATGGAGCAGACACGATTCATTGACGGACTCCTTTGATGTCAATGAGATGAAAGTCACAGCCAAATAGGGCTATGAGCTTTCAAGATTACTTGGTGTATTATTTTCTGATTGTTTTAATAAAGCTACTGTTGCAAATCTACAGCTACCAAGATAATTTTAATACAACAACAGTCTTTGTTGTAATGGTATTCTGTAATTACATTGTGCCTAGGAAAAACAATGTCTTCAGGATATTTCTGGAGGCTGCTCTTCTGCAATATTAATTTTGATTGATAATCTGATAGGCAAACATGTATACCTATCATGCAGCCAGTTTGCTTCCTTTGTTAAACATGACTATATCATGTAAGATCTACCTTTCATTCAAAGAGCTTGAATTGGCTGACAGGAAGTAACCAAACTGGCAATTTTACTCCAAAATGTCAGCACCTGAACTGCAGCATTAGCTCTCATGTTGGCAAACTCTTTGGAATGTGGCCACATCTCACATTCAGAGATGCTATTTTTTAAGGGCCTAGGGCTATTTCATCTACATGGGCAAGTCAAGTTTGCTTCTCCCTGACTCATATCAGCTGTGTGGATTCTGCCTGTGTAACCTGTCTGACAGTGCTGTGGCAGTTAGGTGTCCCTGGAAGTGCCTGTAATGGTTCTGCAGAGCCACATGGAGTAAAGAGCAGTAAATACATACTGTCACTAGGGAATAAGCTGGTATCCATCTACTAAAGGACCACAGCACCTTCTGCATAAAAAGCCTTGGTTGCTGTGCAGTCACAGTTTGGAGAGCAAATGAACCCTTCAGATGGTTTTCATTTATTAGCTTGTTCTGTCCAACATAGATATGAATGTTGATTTTTGCTTCCCAGGAAAGAGGACTGCAGTGATTGTAAATCTCTAGGTATTTTACATGTTTATTTAATCTTTTCCAAATAACTACCTAAAGCTTCATGAACATCAAAATTAATCAATTTAGGTTTAATTGAACTGTGTTTCAAAATCACGACATATATTTTTACTCCTAAGTAAATTTAAAAATAACCAGAAAGCATAGCAGCTGAGACTATAATTGAACAGTATTTATCTATTTAATCACTTGTTGGTTATGTTCCAGGCTTAGCATCTACAACTGAATATTCAACAAAATATCAGCAAGATTTTCTTTGTAGACTACTTCTTCAGTGCTCGAGGCATACATTAATTCTTACTTTCAACTGTTAGTAATCCAGCCAATGCTCAGTGTTTAGTATGCTGGATCTGTGGCAGAAAATTTCCCCCACACAGGCAAGTGTCTTTGACTTCAGTACAGTATTAAAAAACTAATGTTGTGACAATTTCAGAAATGACGTCACTCCTGGTTGTCAGATGACTCTTCAGCACGTTTACGAACCAGTTGATAGCAACATGGCTTGTTAGGTCAGCTTAAATAGTGGCTTCAAAAGATAATTTACAGATCAGAAGAGACTTTAAACTTCTGTCAGGGTGATTTTACAAACCATTAAACAAGCTGCGAGGCACAGGGACGCTCTCAGAAAAAGGAGGAGGAGCAGTGGATCCCATGCGATTCCCTCACTGCAGCCCCTCCATGCCCTTGCCAGGAGTGACAGTACTCTCCTGAGCTCCTCCTCAGAGAGGGCTTCTTCCAGTGAGGGAAATACATAGGCATCCACACATTCTGCCTCTTCCTATTTATTAAAAAAATTATAATCTGAAAAGCCTTTCCTATCAGTATTGTACAACAGCAAAATGGTGTAACTGCCCTGTGGCTCTGATGTATAGTCAGATTCCAGATGTAAGGGATTGGGCAGCAGATTACCACTAACCCACTCCCATTTAAGCTCAAGTGACTATTCTTTTCCATTAATATGTTAATTTTTTTTTATACTAACAACAGAAGGTGGAATATGGGAAGAAATAAGGAGGTGGACGTGGAACTGAAATTTCTTTTTATCACCAGCTATTTCACCTTTTAAAACCTATGTACAATCTACAGTGGCTCTGAATATGGACTTACAGCATCATGATGCCTGTCACATATTTTGTCTGTTTGAATGTATTTATATTTAATCATGGTATTGTGTATTTTTCCAGATACTACCTCGCCTGCAGCTATGGCAGCAGCCTGTTAGAAGAGTCTTTTAAATTGTAATTACATAAAATAAATAGAAACAGAAAAAGTGCAGAAACTGTTAATGGAGGATAAGAGCATTCAGGATGCAAGAGGTGCTATTTTTCTGTGTTGACCTCTAATAATTTGCATGAACCACCTGCCTTAGTTTATCCAACTGTTAAATTGTTATAAGAGCATATATTTCCCCCCAAGGGTTGTGGACAGAACTCATTAATGTTTCATAAACACTTTCAAATTCTTATCTAAGATCGTCCTATTCATAATGGGTCACACTAATGAGATCTAGCAATGAAAGGTAAAAAACAAGTATTATTATAATATTATTTATTCACTTACAAACAAATATTTTGACAGAGTATAACCATCAGGGCATCTTCACAATAAGAAATTTATCATAATTTTTAATTTAAGCATTATTTCTAATTAAAACCTCATTAATTCTATAGCAATAATGTTACTTTTTCCATTGACAAGCCAATCAAAATTCTGACACTGACAGAGATTCTGTAATTCTTTATAACACAGCTTTGCCTCCGATTTTTATCCATCTCCGTGCACAGGGCTGCCAGTAGCTTCCCACAGTGACTGGATGATTTCTGAGTGAGCAGCCATTTTCTTCTCAGCCTCAATTAAGAAGGTTATCACCTATTTCCAGTGACTCCTGAAGTGGGCCAGGTGCATCTGCATGAGACAGGTCTTGTCCAGGAGTGTTTAACATCAGGTCTTATTCTCATGTCCCTTGGCCTCTCCAGGAGCCATGTCCAGGTGTGCTGAGCTACCTCCCTCACCAGGCAGGGGAAAGGCACTGGAGTTACTAATGCACAGACACACACAGGACCTGGAGCTTGTCCACTTCAGAGTCACGGAGATTTTAAAGATTTGCTACATTACTTAAGTCTTTCAAAGGCCTATCTGCATATTCAAAGGTGAGGTCTCTTCCAGACAGATTCAAATATTTTTCATAGGATACTGTCAACTTTTCTTGAAAATGATTCCTGCAGATAGTGCTTAGTGCCGTATGGAGGAATGCTCAGTCCTCCAAATCTGGGCATGAGGTGCAGGCTGAATATGTTCAGATGAATTTTAAGGCTGCTCTGGTCAAAGTCGGTGGAATTATGGCAACCAGAACTTCATAAATACATGAAAAATATGATATACTGTTTTCCAGGGTTTTTTTTTTGTTTGTTTGCAGTCCTAGGACTGCCTAAGAGATGTTAGCATTGTTTATACAAGATTCCCCAAAGAAGTGCCTTACAGACACAGGGATCTGTGCAAAGATTTCCTTTCTATTCTACACGTTTAAAACTAGCTCTAAAGCAGGCTAGAAAAGGGAAGTCTTGCCCTGTAGGAGTTCATATATTCCTAGTTGTCTCATCCTAGTGAAACATTTGAGAATGCGTGTTACATGAGACAGAAAAGCTGAAATGATAACACTGAATTGTTTCAACATTGCAGAAACTTGTTTGCAGCAAGATTTTTAATTTAAAATTCCGATGAAACTAATGAGTTGCTGCTGAATATTTTGATTTATCTGAAATTCTGCTTCCAGCTGGAAAAATATAATAGCAATTGAAATACTGAATCCTGCTGTTTATTTTTGAGGCTATTTGATGTTGAACCACTCTTCTTAAAAATACCTTTTTCATGGAGGCTTTTTTGGGTGTAGGTGATACACACAGCAGTGCAGAAGGACAGTTCAGCCTGGGTATATAGCATTGTCCTCCATTTGAGCCCTTCTGCCCCTGGCAGGGTGCCTAGGAAAGACAGCCTGTAAATCCAAGCACCCGGTTTAGAGGCTGTAAGACTCCTCTTTACATGTAAATAAAACACTTCGCCATGGATTTTTCTCAGCTTCACATAATCAGTTTTTGCAAGAGGAAGGAGATGATAAGCAAAGTAGCAGAGGATATTGTGTGGCAGAAAGAATGTTGTGATTACCCAGTAATGTTTCCTTCACTAATTGCTTGGAAAAAAAAATCTTGTGTTTACAAAGGTAAATAGGATTTAGTGAGCTACCATGTAGCCACAGGGTATAAATACTAGAAAGACAAAAAATAAGTTTTAATTGTAGATGCAATTGGAAGATATAATTGTAGATGTGCACCGGAAGCAAGCAAGCAAAGTCCAGAATGAAAACTTTATTTGCCAGGAATCTATATGTGAAGCACTGCTGAAAAGCTATAGTTTATCCAACTTGATTTACAAATCTGTTATCTGTTAACCTGAAATAGCTTTTGAGGGTTCTGAAGGTAATAAGTACCATGGATTTTGCTCCTTTATGAAAATTATTTGGGTCCTAAGGGTCTACGTGCTTTGCTACTGATCTACTGAATTCTATGAAATTTAAAAATGTGGGCCAGAGCCAGCCCTTTTTTTTTTTTTTTTGGAGTGGTTGAGGGCTGTGAATTTCTACTACAATGACCAGAAGAAAGTAACTGAACATAAGGGACATCTACAGACTTACAGACTGTGGAATATTTAAAAACAAACAACCCATTTCTTCCTAGTCAGCTGTGGTGATACAGGTGATAAGTAACTTACAGAGTGTGCCTTCCTTTCAAAACTTCTCTTGTCTCCAAAGTACATATGGTTTTTCCCATCTACATGCATGGCTTTCTGAATGTTTGTCTTTTAATGAAACACGGAACCAAAATGTTCCTTTGCAAATCTTACAGAAAGAAGCATTTCTTTCAAGTTTTCCATTTTGCCCAACTTGTTTTGAAGGTCTGCCAGTTGTATCAACAACGAAACAACATTGGACTGTGTTTAACAGAAGTTAAAAATACGATGTGCCTGTCCCAGAAACTATGATCACATTGTTGATCTTCATAACACAGCCATGGCACAATTGCAATTAAACATATTTCCTTTGGCTACAGGAGGTCCACAGTTCCCACTGACACCAGGAAATGGAAGTGCCCTTAAGACTACACAGACATTGATCCAGATGCAGGAAAATATTGCAGAGCAATTGAACCCTGCTCTAATGAAGAGATGGGATGAGACAGTGAAGGGCCTTGACTTTGCCCACGGCACCCACAGAGCCTGAGCTCCCCAGTGAGCTGGAAGCTGCTGACCTGACAAAGCACTGTCAACCAAAAGTGACAGCCGCTCCTGTCACATCTCATCTTTGCAGCTCAAGGACCAAAAGTAAGAAGCTCACTGGAGAGAAGATCTAGAGAGCATGTCTTCTGAATGCTTGACAGAGCCTGGCCATTTCATTGCTATTCCACCAATACACTATAGAGAATACTAATAACGCCTTTATGTCATTGAAGCAAGAATTTGGAACTCAGTTCTTCAAAAAATTTGAGCCATACAGACAAGATTTTATTTTACTCAACACACTGTACTCTCATTGTACCAAAGCAGCACCAATGGATTTAGCTGTGTGTGGGAATATGGGACTGTGCAGCTTGCAGCATCGCTCAGTGCTGTTGGACACTGCTGGCTACACTGGTGAGCAGCCACCTGAGCTGCAGGCTCGGAACCAGCAGGCACACCTGGATGTGCTAGAGGCAGTTTGCCCCAGGTCTGTGCCCACTCCTTCCCTCTTCAACATCCACATACTATGTTAAGTTCTTCTGAGATGATTCTATCTTATTACCCTAAGCCCTCACTTTTGCTTAGTTGAAAACAGTCCTTACACACCTGATGATTTGGAAGCTTCACTGTAATGTTTCCAAATCCCACTACTAATTAACAAAGGAGCAAACCCAGCACAGAACTACTTACTATGGCACTTTATGAGAGTCCAAAATGAGTCTTATCTGGAGCTTACAGACATAGCTTTGGACTTAGAACTGGCTTTAAAATTAATCTGAAAAAGAAGATATTAAAACTGATATGTAGCCTCATGTGAGAATACTGATGCCAATTCACATACACCTAGAAATGTGTGGGCTGAGTGTACAATATTTGCACTGAAGACATCCCTGGTTGTGTAACTAAATTAAATTAATAAAACAGAAAGTGTTTTCTCTCTGTGGCACCCATTATGCAAATCTTTTTAGAATCACCAGGCTCTTAAAGCCCCTGCAGTCTTCAGGGCCCCAGACTGTTTCAAGCAGACCTCTTACAGACAACATCATTCAAAAGCCTCTAAGCATGAACCCATCCTGAAAACTACCATTTGTATTGAACTGTTTCAGTTCTGATATTGCAGAACATCTTATACCTTGGGAGGGTGAGGACACTATGAGCAAAAGGGCTGGTCACAAGCTGCAGGCTGCATCATGAATCAGTGCTGATGACAACTATTTGTCAGATGTGTTTTACACTTAAAAACAAACAACATAACATCCAAAACTGTCTGTTCATAGCTCACTGATCTGAATTTATTTAACTAAGCATTTCCTATGATTTCTTTCAATATGGGAATCATGGCCTTTCGTGCAGCTCTTATCAAAGGAATCTTATTTCTCCCTAGCAGACTGAGTTCTCTGCTGTATTAACTAGCAGATCCCTCCATTATCTTGTATTAATATCTCCAAAATCCTGTCAATGTGGCTACCTAAATCCAGTAAATGTGTACTAAATAGCAATGCTAACAATTTAAGAATTTAGCTACAAGCAAAATTTTCTCTGCCCTTCATTAATTTTCCCCTTAATGGTCTCATTAGTTTTTGTAGTTGGGCACAGCAGTTAATGGCCTCAACAATATATCCTGCAAAGTGAGATTTTAGAACTTCAAGGTAGATCTGTGCTACTGGTTTGTCTTGTTATTTTCTATCTTGACCTCTGCTGCCTTTATTTAGCTCATTTTCCCTTAACTTTTAACTGTTTCAAAGTCTAACAAGTGATATCTAATTCGGAAATATTAAATCTGGACCACACATATGCCAAATGAGTGCTTCAGGCTCTATGAAACGATGTAGCAACACGTTCCAGGATTACAGTAGCTTAAAATCAGAAATATTTGAAAACAGTGACAGTAAAAACATATTTCCTTTTTATTTGTGTCTTGAACTTCTGAACTATATTATTCAGGTCCTTCCAGCAGACCTGTGAGGGCCAGAAAGCCCCTTTAAAAAAATAACAACACAAAGTCAACAGTTTTTATTTAATCATATGACTTGAGTACCTGGGAGCTTAAGGAAGAGCAACAAGGAAAACAAAAGTCACAATCAGAGCTCAAGGCTGGTAGCAATGTGCCTGACACAGAGACCCTTCTCATGACTTTGGGATCAGTGTACCACGATAATAACCAGATTAGTGATAAAGATCATTGCATTCTGTATTTCCTTTCTCTTGACAGCTTTCATCTCTGATTCACTGGGGTGCTTATTGAGTCCAGGGATGTGCAGCCAGTGTACAACTGGAGTAAAGCAGCCATGAATCATGCCCTCAAAGTGCTCTTTACCGCAGCCACTAACACTTTATAATGTTGTCTAGAAATCCAAAAGAATGATTTAGTCAAACCACGGCTTCTATTTCATTTTTATTAAACCTGGCTCTCTGCCTAAACTCTTGGCATTTTGAACAGTGAATATATTGCTTTATCCATAACATTTGTAACCTTCATTGATCGGCTCAGGTAAAAGCACCAAGTAAAAGTCCTTTATTATTGATGTGGAAAATATTACTTCTCCATTGCTTTTGTCCAAAAACATCTGTCACTTTTCCCTGACAAATCTCCTTAAGTCTTATTTGTTCTGGCCCTAGAAATCCCATCCATGGCTATTTTGTGGGTTGCAGTTGTTTTTCCATATAAATCATAGCATATTTTGATTTGAAAGGAACAGTCCAAGGTCATCTGGTCTAACCCTGAGCAGGGACATCTCCAGGTTCAACCTGACCTTGAATGTTTCCCAGGATGGGACACCTATCACCCCTCTGGGGAACCTGTGCCAGTGTTAATTGAAATTCAGATGGTTGAATTAACACTGGTTCACAGCACTTTCTCCACACCTCAGCTTTGAGTACAATGATTTTGCACAAACGCAGCTTACTGTGATCACTCATCTCCTCAGAACAAAGTGGTCTTTTCCTACAGCTTTGGGGACCCTTTGCCAGGGGCTCCATTGCATTCACTGCAGCAGAACCACCCCTGGCCAGCATCCTTGAGAGCACAGCAGGTCTGCAGCCTGCTCCTCCCAGTGTGTGCATGTTTTCCAGAGGAAAGTATATTGTCAGCATAGCTCGTTGAGCACAGCTTTGTTTTCTGATTTTATCACCCCTTGTTTATTGCCCCCTGCCCCTCCTCTCCTGGTGCCACAGGAGCCCTGCTCCCCTCAGCAGTGGGGAGCCTAACACCCGCCCCTGCCCCAGAAGTTCTGGATGTAGTATCATGGCTAATGATTTTTTGATTTTTTTTTCCTGCGTGATGTCTCTAGTCCCTGTATCTGGCAGTTCCAGCAGTGTAAGCAATAATTTTCTTACCTGTCACAAGTCCCATGACCCAGCTTCAGCCTGGGGAAGGTTGCTCTGTGCCTCTGCCCTGCCAGGGCTGCTATTCCAGCACCCTTTTTGCTCTTATGGCTTCTGAGGCACAAGAAGCCTCCCAAGGTTTTCAGTCAGTGCATGGCTGTCTTATTTCATTTTGCCTAATACACATCAAAGTGATACCTTTGACAAGTGCATTTTCCTATGCCATTTGTTGATTCCTCCTCTATAATTCCACCTGCTGGGACACAAAGTGTCACCACATTAGTCACCAGGGCACAGGAAATATCACTGGCTATTTTCTGTGTCTGTGTACAGTTGAGGGTTTTTTTACTTATTAGCATTTAAAATTATTATAGCTTATTATTTATGTATATGTCTTTGGTGTGTATGAGTATGCAGTCGCCATTTTTATTATTTGTTCATTCCCATCTGGGCTGCATGTTAACTTTGTGTATATTGGTTTGCATGTTGAGGGTGATATCATTCATCCCTGTACAAGCACAGTGTGTGGGTCTGTGTGCATGCAAGCAGCTTACTGTATTCATCTCCTCATGTATGTGCAGCTTGTTCCTGTCTGTGTTACACAAAGATGAGCCAATGTTGTGGTTTGTTCTTCTGCACACAGCACATCTCTGTCTGCATGTTAATATTTCTCTGCACCCTGATGATTTAATTGTGTATTAAGTAAGGAAGTCAGCACTGCTTCCCAGTGGAGAATATTTCTTTTAGGTTTCCATTTTCAGATATTATTTCAGAATGATGCTCCACCATTATGAAAGTGAAAACAAAGTATTCCACTTGACTAAGGTATTTACTCACATTGGGAGCAGTATTAGGCTCCCACTGGGGTGGGTCCACCTCACTTGTTGATGGCCATTGCAAAGTCAGGCTACGCCAGGCTCATCATCATGGCTCCTTCTGTAGTCAGTGAAAAAAACACAAAGATGTATAGACTCCCTCTGTAAACAACCCATCCTGTGAAAGATGTCTAAAGCAGAGAAAGGACCACACCCTAGGCACAGGGGTTTGTAGCAGCCCATCAAAACTTGATGGGGTTTGCATTGCTTATGTAGGAGAAGAGCTTTACTCACATCCTTATCTGATGAGGTGAATCCTGAGACTCCAGAAAAGCAAAACTAGCTAAACTGAATGTGTCAGTTTTTCTCTTTATATGTTTCATGACCACAGTTTTTCTTGCAAGCAGGTTTTTCAAGTCTAGACATGACCCACACTGGATGAAAGGCATTAAAGGGAGTGGACTACAATATGTAACCTATAAACAGAAAAGGCATTTAATAGCACAGATCCTGGAGGGAAGTTTCAGCAGAGGAACTGTGGATGCAGGACTAACCCCAAAGCCAATGAAAACCAAACCCCTTGAATTTATGAGCTGGCGTATTGTTCCACGGATGAATGATGATTATCCTGAAAATGTAGAAATCACCTGAATTTTAGTGAAGAGCAAGACCAAAGCTAATGTTTGTATTACACTGTAACTGCTGGTCAGACAGGTCATCAGAACTGCAGCACTGGTGAGTCTGACATGGAATTTATAGTAGCCATCCCCAAAGAAGCTTGAAGATGCTGAGTAAAAACAGTATGATCCAGGCAATGATGAATTAATACCCAATTTTGGATGACTTCCTCCAGAGGAGAAGAGAAAAAAATCCAAGGTGAAACCTGCTGTATTTTGTAGCTATTAAAACACAAAACAGACACAGATTTGAACTTAACAGAACTGTGAGATGTCTCTTATGCAGTGGAAGTGGAACATCAAAAGGGTCTTGGAAGTCTAATAACATACTCAAATTTGAACAAAAGGGAAAGATATGAGCTTTCTCTTTTTTGGCTTTGATACTCTTGAAACAATCAGTAATTTGATGGATCTAGGGAAGCACACTTATTTATAGAACAGAAAGGTTTTTTATGACTATCAGGTTGCTGATATACATAAAAATTTACAGAAGTGGGCTTCTATGTTCCAAACCTCTCCTTTCAAGTGGGTTTTTTAATGTGTGATCCATGTACAGCTTATCTCTGTACAGGGTCTCAGAATGATACAATTTGAGGAACAATAACTGCCAACACCTAATTTAAAGGGCTGAGAATTTATTAATCTCTTTTTTTTAGAATGTCACTAGACTTGGATGGAGCTGAATCCAACTGTTTTAATAAGACTGTATCGGATTTCACTGGTTTTACTATCATAAATGTAGAAATGTTTTAGATTATTATTTTTTTCCAGGGCAGTAATGGTTGATTGGTGTTAGGCATGCCTTATAGCTGTAGCTTTTCATCATGTTCTTTGTTCCTCCCCTCCTCCAGCATCCCATGACCCATGATTCCTCGGTGTCCCTGTCTTCAGAGATCTATAGCACTATATTTCCTTCCTACCAAGCAGCATGTTCTTTTGCTCTTAGATTGAGACCTGAGAGTGTAAAACAAAGTGAAGAAACATAAGCTACAATTCTCCCTCCTCTGTTCTTCAGTGTCAGCAGTATCTCTGCTCTCTCTTCTATATCTTATCTTTAATGCTGTCATGCCTCACTAAGAGGGCTTGACTCACGTTGGACACTACTGCTTTTGGTGATGACTTGTTACTTTTTTTTCCTTCTGTTTATCATGTCTGAATGAACTCGACAGCATTCAGTCACTGCCAGATTGTCAACACTGGACCCAGACATTCCCTGTGTTCAGAACAAATGTGGTCATATCTTTCCAAGTACAGCATCTGAAAGCCTACTTCTCTCTGCTTCTTTCCTCTCCACACCAAATATGCCTCTGTTTTTTCCTGGAGAGATGACACTGGCACTGGGGAGGGGGGATTTGGCTTCTTTACTCACTTGCCGCGCTGCCTTTCAGTTGAGATGCCAGCCTGGGAGCCTGCAGTGATGCTGGTGTTGGGATGTGGCTTACAGCAGAATTGGAATGGCTGTTTCCCATCTGGTTCAGAGCAGCTGTCAGAGACAACGAGTGCCAGTATCCGACAGCAGGAGCCTGTTTTTGTTGTGTGTATGTGTTTGTGTCCAGCACATGTAACTTCTGAACTGCTGCTATGCTGGGAAGCAGCTCTTCTCTTTGCTAAGGGACGCTCATGTAAAGGTACACAGAACCCTGTGCTGTGGTCTGCAAACCATAGTTTGCCTTGCTCTTTGGCTCACTAAAGACCAAGTTAATGTGTAAGTCTCAAAGTCATTTAATGAACTATTAACTGGAAATACACATTATTTATATTTTGCAAAGGGATCTGGGAGAGAAGGCAACTTGACATCTTACCTAAGAATCAAAAAGGACTGTGATAAGTCCTTGATTTAACATATAACATGATACAATGGCTAAAACATCAGCTATGATGTGTATAGATGATGTTTACATAGGAAGTATGCAAGGGAAGCAGGCTACCTGCAGGGTAGTCTTTCTGCAAGGATACCAGGTTTTCAAGCATTGTAGAAACATTCTAAAGCCTGTAGCAAGCCCACAAAATGGAAACAGGTTTAAAACTTTCCCTAACAGAACATTTTCAAATAAAAAAAGTGTATGTCTTCTGTGCAGCAGGTTAGTTTGGATCGCTGCCTGGCGAAAAGTGAGGACTATTTCAAAACTGATTCTAGGGGAGCAAAAAACCCTAAATAGGTGAGTCACGTTAAGAACGAGCGCTGCTTGTCTGGAAATCTGGAAAAGTGTTCTGTGAAGTTTTAGTTACCTCAAGTATCGACTGGGTAACAGGACCAGCCTTCCAGCAGTTGCTCTTGTCCATCTGGCTTCGGCACTCTGTGTGCTTGGCCAGAACCTGAAAGCTTCCAGGACTGCTGGTGTGTGGCATTTAACCAAGGGGAGCAGCTGTTCCTTGTTGGAGAGCCAGTTCTTGCCTACTCCCCAACTGAGAGCTTGTCTCATAACATAGCCCCATAATGGAGATAATAATGCTTGCCCTTCTTTAGAAATTACTTCGAGATCTGCCAAAGAAAAGGGCCTATTCAAATGCAAAGCCTGATGCTTTTATTTATTAATAGATATTGTGCCAGAGTCACCAATCTGCTCCTGGTGCCTAGTGTGGCTTTGAAAACAGAGGATCTGCTTGCTTGACTGAACCCAGCCGGTGACTTGAGGCCTAGGGCTGTTTTGTGATATTGGGAGGAGAATGAAAGAGCCAGATGTTAACCAGCAACTACTCAAACTTAGTGTTTTCCTTTCTGTTATTCCTCTAAAACTAGAGCAAACATGGGAGTGCCTAAGCTGACCCACTGGCAGCACCACGGCTCCTGATGCAGAGGACTGGGCTTCTCAGAATGCTGTTGTTTCCTTAAAGGATCTCAAATGCTTGCAAAAAATAGCAGTTACAGGTAAAACTGTTATCTCCCCTGGGAAATATATTTTATCTGCTCCACAGGATCCCGTGGGAATGCTGTGCTGTAGCAGGCTTCTGGCAGGACCTGTGGCCCCGTGGAGAGAGGAGCCCATGCTGGAGAAGGAGAAGAGTGTGAGGAGTCCTCTCAGCACAGGAGGAAGGAGTTGCAGGGACAACATGTGATGACCTGACCACAGCTCTCATTCCCCATTTGCCTGTGCTGCTTGAGGATAGGAGGTAGAGAATTCAGGAATTAAGTTGTGCCCAAGAATAGGAAAGGGGTAGGAGGAATGTGTTTTAAAAATTAGTTTTATTTCTTATATTCTTATATGCTTTGATTTGACTGGTAAGAAATTCAGTTAATTTCCCCAAGCTGAGTTTGTTTTGCCCATGACAGTAATGGGTGATCTGTCCTTGTCCTTATCCTGACCCATGAGCCTTTTGTTGTATTTTCTGTCTCCGGTCTAGCAGAGGAGGAGAGTGGTAGAGAGGCTTTGGTGGGTGCCTGGCATCCAGCCAGGGTTAACCCCCTATAGACTCAGAAGCACAGCACAGTATTAAAGGGTTCAACTGATGCATTAGCTTTACTACAGCACTACCTGGCATCTCTGGAGCCTCTAGTTCAGTTCAGGCCCCAACAAGGATTTTCAGGAAAGAGAGGCAGAAGAAAAAAAAAGCTTTTTTCAGTCTTCATCTAGCTTTATCTCTCTGCTGTGAATGATTAACAGGTGGGAGGCCTGCTTGTCTAAATTTGTGCCTTCCCTATTTTGTTTTTGGCTGCACTTTCCTGGTGTGGAAAGCCTGGTATTGATTTCAGTGAATCCATGGTTCATATTGTTGATTCATTTTTGCTGTCCTCAAGGGAATCTTTCCATAGAATCATAGAATCACAGAATGTCTTGAGTAAGAAGAGACCTTAAAGATAATATAGTTCCAACGCCCCTGCCATGGGTAGGGACAACTTCCATTAGACAAGGTTGCTCAAAGTCTCATCCAATGAACACTGCCAGGGATGGGACACCCACAACATCTCTAGGCGACCTGTTTCAGTGTCTCACCACCCTCACAGCAAAGAATGTCTTCCTAGTATCTAATCTAAACCCCCCTCTTTCACTTAAAAGCATTCCCCCTTATCCTTGCACTACATGTACCTTGTAAAAAGTCCCTCTCCAGCTCTCTTGTAGGCCCCCTTCATCTACGGGAAGGCTGCTCTAAAGTCTTCATGGAGCTTTCTCTTCTCAGGGCAGAACATCTGTGAGTCTCTTGGCCTGTCTTCATAGGAGAGGTGCTCCAGCCCTCTGATTATCTTCATGGCACTCCTCAGGACTTGCATCAAAAGGTCCATGTATTTTTATGTTGGGGTTTTTTTCAAACACTTTCCCCTCTACACTTGCAGGAACACATGACTTTTTGAAACAGTCCTATTAAAATGAAAGCAGAGGCTATGTTTCTACCCACAAACTGGTTGACAAACTTTATTCTATCAGATGAAATATAAAGGGAAGTAACTTCCCTTAATGTTTTTTTTACCAAGCTGTCTCCTTAAGCTGATACGTTATAGTCCATTTATTTTGATTTCTCATATTTAGAATTGATTCCTGACATAAGGATTTCTCCTGTAGCCACTGAAGCATTTTTACCCCAGACATATTGTAAAGTGATGGCTAATTTTAAATGTTTCCTTACCGCCTCGTAAGTTCGAGAGAGCACAGTAGAGCACTGCTGCTAGGTGATGTACACCGGGGTGTTTTGATAAATAAAGGAAGGGCTTCAGCAGGACCAAACAATCCCTCTCGGAGCTCCACAGGCGGCTCTCCGGCCGTGCTGCGGGCGGGGAGAGCCGGGAGGTGGCAGCCTCGGCTCGGCTGAGCCGCCTGGGCTCCGCGGCGCTCCCGGGTGGAGTGGAAATTCCCCCTCCTTAGACACACAAATAAAACACTGCGTTGCCATGGATTTAAAAGAAAACCGAAGGGATATTGTCAGGGAAAGGCTTTGCCTTGCCGCCCGGGCGGTTCCTGCGGCCACGTTCAGGGAGAACTTTCAGGAGGAAAGTGGGATGACAGCGAGAGGACCACGACGGGAAACGCGCCAGGCGCCAGGGGAGCTCAGTGTGACAGATGAGGGGATAATTTTCATCTGGTGTAGGTCAGTGTCATTCATAAACGTAAGAAGAAGAAGGTCACTGGAGCAAATCAGGAGAGAAAAAGAGCAAGCATTAAAATCCGTCCCGTTTGCTTTGCTCTCTGATCGCTAACACCTTTTAACGATGTTCTCTCTCACTATGGGGTTGATTTTCATTGACTTACTTCACTTTCCATTGAAGTAACTCGGAAAATTCCAACAGCTTTGGTGGAAACAAATTCCCATAATCTGTGATTCTCTGAAGTGTCCTTCCTTTCCAAGAAACATAATCGTTCTGTGATAGAGAGAGCTCTATCATTTGCAGAACCTTAATGCATCACTTTTAATGCTGAAAATGTACCGCATCAGAAATAATGCCCAGTGCAAATGCGATTATACACCGAGCTCCCTACTCAGATTTAATTGCACACCATTTTAAATATCTTGCATTATTATTATTTGGTCCTTAATCTCGTTTCTTTGTCTGACATTTGAAATTTGTTGCACAGACCAAGTTACACTCAATTTAATTCTCTGTTTTCAATGAGTTGACTTATACAGTGATTTTGGTTGGCTGTTTTTAAACAGAGATTTCCACTTCTTGTTAGCAAATTCCTGGAGCCGTAAATGCTTTTCTTGATTTTCAGACCTCCACAGTGCTGCTGTGGATTGATAGAATCACTCAGAAAGCAAAGCTATTTTCGGGTGTCTCCCTGGTCAATAAGGAAAAATGTTCCTCTTGCAAAAGAAAACTGTTTCTCTTCTGCATGAGTCATGACTCTGCTTGTATGCACAGAGCAAAAGATTTCCAGCTTTTCAGGCCTCACTGGCATTCGGGGTAGGATTCAGCCAGCCAAGATTCACATGTGGAAACTAAATATGGTCATAGGGTTACACTCCCATTTTTTGCCCATTACTCAGGCTTCTGCATGGTGTATTTCAGTGCCTACTCCCTTTCTGCCGCTGTATACTTCCTTCTGCAGTGATAGTTTACTCTGTGGATACTGCTGGTAAGATCTTAGACAGCACCAGTTACAAATAAGTAGTGTATTTCATCTGCTTGGAGTACTACATAAAGAGAACCTGTAGTAATCCTGGGAGAAAAGCTAAAAGCTCAATGCCTTTATAAAACTTCAGGCTAGAGGGTGTAATCTTAAGTCTTACTTGAGCTTTCAGCTGCAATAATCACCATAGTTTTCATAGTAGAACCTGCCAAAAATAGACAAACAAGAGGGAAAGAACATGTTGTTTTTTTGAAAACAAACCAGCCCATGTATTTTCAGCAACAAGAAGTCAGAGGGACATTTTTATAATTATATACAACATCAGAAGGGTTCTGATGTCATGGAAGTCAGAAAAATACATCCTAAATTATGCCACATTCATTATGGGGGTTAATCAGCGTGACAATGCCATTTTTAGGTTCCAGTAATGATGTCCAGCCCCTGCTTGGGACTGGTCACCAAGTGTGGCTGCAGAGGCACAGTGAGCACAACTTACTGGGCTCTCTCAGCTGTGCACTGCTCTGACCAGGAGACAGAGCTCTCAGCAAAGCATGGGCTCCCTTCCCATCAGGGGCCCTCATACCCACCCCCAGGTGCTTTATAGATCCACATGGGAGTAGCAAGGGGTTTGATCTTAGACTCTGGGCTCAGTTTTGACTTCCTTAAGAGCTCTGTGTTCTCCTTTCATCTTCTCAGCTGTTCTGTGCTGCGTGGAGACACCAACTGCAGTGCACCCACAGTGGAGAGCTGATGTCTGTGTGGGTCCCACTTTCCACCTTCAACATCTATTCAGAATTCGGTACAGAAGCGTAACAGGATCATGACCACAGATTTCTAGGAATTAGGCCTGTTTTCAGCTAAGCTTTTACATAGTGTCAAATTTATAAATTCTCCCAGGAAATTATATGAGACCAGACTTGATTAAAACAGAATTATGGTCAGGCTGGATTACCATTTGGTCAGGAGATATTTTGTTACCTGATGAATTACACTTACCCTATATAACCTCTATGGGACTTCATAGCTTGCTGCAATATTTCTGCTAGAAACAAGCCAATAATATTTTACAGTAGCTGTGGTGACTATATGGATTAGAACCATTGAACTAGGAGTATTTTATACATTTTTTTCAGCCAAACATTTTAAATTCTACTTATGCTTTTCTGCATTTTGTTGTGTTTAACTATAAAATAGTTACTACTAGAAGAAATGAAAAATAAATTATTGTAACTTTAATTAGATAAATAGAGCTAATTTCCCCAAGAAACAGCACACACTAGACAACCAGAAAGTTTAATTTCACATCTGGCTATGCAAAAAAAAAATTCCTCCATCTGATTTATTTACCATGAGAACCAGCCCTTTGAAGAGATATAGGCTAGACCATGCTGCAGGGCAATATGAAAGTGTTTCTACTTCTGTCATGTGTACCAATATTTGTTCTGGAAACAGACAACTTCTTTTGTGAGAACTATTCCATTTCATGCCCCTTTCCAAGGTTATTGAACTGGCTTTAGAAATATTCAGACATGCCTTATGCCAACTATTCGCACCTGTTACATTCTTTATGCAAAATTAAGTCACTGACTGTAAAGGTCCTAAGGGACTTATGTTCTGCCTCAGAAAATAATTTGGCATTTATACACATGAAATTTGATAGTGTGTGCCATGAAAATCAGTCAGCATGATTGCTCATCTGGTCCTCAACAACCCACCTATCCTTGGTTGACAGATAAGCTGGTGTTTCTATATTCATATAAGACAAAATGTTATTTTTAAACAGATTTTCATAAACAGCAGTTTGTTAACCCAGAAGGACAGCTTGGTTTTGAGAAGCAATTTAAAATTTGCATTGGATGTGGCTCTTGGAGCCATGGCAAGTAGCATCATATACTGAATAAACTGGATCTAATACATTGTTAGCTGATCACATAGCCATCACCTGATTGGAATACAGAAAAATAGTCCCAGAATTCACCACAGAGCAAGCTAATAGTCATCTGTTACTTTTTTAGTCACATTTTGTCTAGTTTCCTTAAAGAAAGAAAGGCTTTTTGCTTCTAGTTGGTGTTTGTAAACGGAGACAAAAAAGAATGCAAGCTCCACCTATGAGAAGCTTATGAAGTATTATTGAACAGAGAGAAGAACAGAGTGCTTTTATTACCCCTGTACTTGGCACTGGTGAGGCAGCACCTCAGGTGTGCTTTCAGCTCTGGGCCTCTCATCACAAGAAAGATGTTGAGGTGATGGAAAAGAAGGGCAATGGAGCTGTTGAGGGGTCTAGAGAGTGAGTCCTGTGAGGAATGGCTGAAGGAGCTGGGGTTCTTTAGCCTGGAGAAGAGAAGGCTCAGGAGAGACGTTATTGCTCCCTACAATCACCTGAAAGGACATTGTAGCCAGCTGGGATTGGCCTCTTCTCCCAGGCAGCCAGAGATGGAATAAGAGGAAATGGCCTCAAGCTGAGCCAGGGGAGGTTCAGGTTTGACATCAGGAGGGCTTCCTTCCCTAAACGGGTGCTCAAGCATTGGAAAAGCCTGCCTAAGGAGGTGGATTCACCATCCCTAGAAGAGTTCAAGAAATGACTGAACATGGCACTTAGTGCTATGGTTTAGTTGATATGGTGATGTGTGGTCAAAGGTTGGACTTGGTGATCCTTGGGGTCGTTTCCAGCCTAATTGATTCTATGATTTTATTTGCATGAGCTTTCTATCCAGAATCACCTACATAACTGCTGGAAGCTCATGCTGAAATGGAGAAGGACTAGAACAAAGATTAGAACAGAAATGGAGCAAGGACTTTTTTTAAGACTCCTGCAACTTGTAGACCTCCTTCAAGATTGTGATGAGCAAATATGGAGGTGACTTTGCAGGGAAAGAAATACCTTGAGCTGAAGCTGCTGAACAGAGCAGCGTGGCTCTGTGAATTCTCTGTATTGTGAAAAAAGTGGGGTAAGGCTGAGCATTCCTATCAGCCAGTGACATGTCTGTGTGAATGAAGGAATTCCCAGATGTTGGGGAGATGTAACACTGATGGTGAAATAGGGAGAAGGGCTAGCTGGAATGACAGTAGTGACCACCAAATGGCAATAGCTGAAGGAAGTACCATTATTGTGATGGCTGTGAAACTGAGTAAAATGTTTAGTGCAAAGAAATAAAGATAGAGCCTTTAATTGTTGTTGATACAAATATATGATTAATTCATCTTTGTTAATTCTTCCCAAGTTTTACTTTTCCTTGTGTCTACGCAGGCTTAGTGTTCTAAATGAGAAATTCTGCTTATGAAGAGAGTCAAGGTTCAGGATCCCTACAATTCAAGCTGAGGATTCAGACTGAAAGCTTTTGCTATCACTATGAAGAATCCCTCTACATTTTAGCCTAGTTCTTGTTACCATCAGCAACAGGGTTTCTTTGAGTTTCAGTTCTCAATAATCCATAATGCAACAGGTCATTGACAATAAGTTTGGTTTTTGTTTTTATTAATTTCGGATGACTATCCACCAGCATAGTTTCAACTGTAAATTTTTAAGTCTCTCAGCCAGGAAGGAGTAAACTGATACATGGAGAAGTCCAAGTTTTTTGAGAACTCTGCAACAGAAAGGCTTTCCTCACTATACTGAATAGCTGGGCAGTGCTGGCTTTAACCTCTGCTGAATACTGGTATTTCCTAAGACAACTCTGCAACCTAGAGGAGTAAATCTGTATTTTCAGTGGCCTCCTTCAAAGGATATTTGTTAGACACATACAAAGGAATGTTTATAACTATAGACATGATGCTCTAAAGACACTCAGATTCAGTCCAAAATCCTGCTAAAATTTGAAAAAACTGTTCCAGTTTTTCATCTCTAAGCATCTTTATTTCATGGGTTTCTTTGGATTGTTTCAAAACAAATGAAATTAAACTGGCATAATTCTATCTGCTTCCAAATCTAGTCGAATCATTAATCATTGTCTAGCAGAGTAAGAACACCTGCTTTTGTTAAGACAGCTGAATTGACAAATGTCTGTACCATTTGAATGGGAGTATACCAATCATGAAATAAGGAGATAAAATACTGTACAACCTAGAATATTAAAAGTCAGGAGTTGGCAAAGTATGAACAAATGTCAAAGGCACTTATCTAAACCTTCAAGAACTCATATGCTCTATTCAGTTGCCAGTTCCTAATTTTGGGATATCTACTGTCCTGCAAAGAATCTAGACTAGGACACAAGATTTCTGTCTCAGTGAGTAGTCTGGAAAGGCAGCAAATGCTTATTGCAGGAAACACAGTAGGCACTGCCCATCAGCACATTTGGATTGGGCTTTGGGATTGCATGCAGGGAGTTTTCATACATGAGTCTGACTGCTGCTGACAGCTCAGGATCCCTAGCTTGTTCCCAGCTGATGCCTTCTCAAGGATGGCAAGCAGCCACCAGGCCTGTTGTCTGCCCAGCCAGGCACCTGTTGTGGGAATCTGATCATACATACCGCATGCAAGGTAAGTTCTGATCTTACTTATCAGTGCATTAAACATACATCTACCTGGCCACACCTATCATGATTCCCCCTCAAGGCAACTCACACTTAAGTGTGAGTTTGCACATCCTAATGATACATTAATGCCTTGGTTATTGCTGCCACTTGGTGCCTGCTACTGCGCTCTTCATATTTGCTCTTCTGTATGGTTCTATTTTGGTTTTGTATTTATCTGCGAAAAGTTAGAGGTAGGAACTGAAAAAAGGTATGAAAAATCATCCCATTCCTTTTTTCCTTTCAGAAATCTCTATCCATCCCTTTCAGATGGAAGTGCGTCTGCTGTGCACAGCTTTGTATCTTTCCTTGAATATGAAAGGCAGATCGGAGATCTCTCATCCGCTTGTTTGTTGTACAGAATATACCTGCTCCATTTGATGAGATTTTTTTTTTTTCATTGCACTAACTAGTTCGTTTCCATGTCAGTTTTTTCACTTGGGATTTTCTGCCAGTAGGATTTCTGGCAAAGTGTACATCTGGGCAAGCTGCATCTGGAGCTTTGGTTGCTGAAGATCAGCAGGCTGAATGTTTTGATGACTAATAGTCACAGATGAATGCCTATATTCTGATAGTTGCCAAAAGGTTATACAACTCTAGAGTCCTTCATCCTTTAAGGTTACTGTGAGTGAATCCTCTGGTGTAAAGCATTTTCTATCTCAGAATAGCCAGGAAAAGACTGTTGGTGGTCAGATGCACAGCAGGGGTACTCCACATCCTGGATGAAGGTTCAGAGATATGATCAACTGAGGAGGTCACAGTTATAACAGGCTTATAGCTAAGTTAGTCCCTGGGTGCCAACAAAATTCTTGAGAGCTTCTATCAGTCTGCAGAACAGCCTTCAGCCTAGACTGCTAGTGTTTCAAGCTGGAAAACAGAATTATCTCTAGAAGTGCTAGAACTGGAGACCACAATGCCTTTATTCCCCTCTGATAACCACAGATAACCACTTGATAGAAGGGGAAATCTGAAGACTTCAGATCAACAATGGTGTCACACAGCTCAGACAGCACCTTTACTGCGAGTGACCTGGCTCCTGTTGGAAGCCATCATGCCACATCAGATGTCTATGGTTAGTTCCTCCAGAGCACACCATTGGTCTTACAAAAACTGGATTCATAGTAGTCAGCAAACTGAGTGGTGAGCAGCTGAAATTTACACCTGGGAGGGCAATGAGAGGAATTTAAATCTCCTGTCTCAAGGAGTGAGATGTTAGACTACAAGCCGCAGAGAGACATCATTTCCCAGCACTTGTCAGGAATCCCTGACAGCATTTATCATCTCCAGCTCGTACAGGAGGTCAGATAGAGTAACATCTCATTAATACCTCCCTGCAGTATGTATGTGTAACCTGAGCACTCTTTCAGTGGGTTTTAATGACAATAGGCCAGGGAAATTCAGGTTCTCCAAACAAAAGCAAACCACTTATTAGAATTGATCCTAGGCACTGTGGATTGTGTCTTGAATCAACACTAAAATGTGCTTTGACTATGAGAGAAGGCACAGGCTTGTAATGAGTGTAATCACTGTCTTCCCACTTGTGCTGTCCTTAGAACCACAGAATCATTACAGCTGGAAAAGACTTCAAGAATCATTGAGTTCAGCCATTGACCAAACACTACTACATCAACCAAACCATAGCACTAAGTGCCACGTCATCATTTCCTGAACACTTTCAAGGATGGTGACTCTACCATCTACTTGGGCAGCCTTGCTTGACCACCTTTTCAGTGGAGAAATTATTCCTGGTGTCCAACCTGAACCTCCCCTTGTGCAGCTTGAAACCATTTCCTCTTGTCCTGTCTCTGGTTGCCTGGGAGAAGAGGCCGAACCCACCTGGCCACACCCTCCTTTCTGATGGCAGTTGCAGAGAGAGGTAAGGTCTCTGCTGAGCCTCCTTTTCTCCAGGATAACCAAACCCAGGGCCCTCAGCTGCTCCTCACAGGACTCACTATCTAGGTGCTTCACCAGCTTCATTGCCCTTCTCTGGACACGCTCCCTCCAGCACCTCAATGTCTTTCATGCAACTAGGGACCCAGAACTGGGCACAGCACTCGAGATGTGGCCTCACCAGTGTTGAGTAGAGGGACAATCACTTCCCTAGTCCTGCTGGTCACACTATTTTTTATATATAAACTGCTTAGTAATAGCAGTTACAAATTGAGTGAGAATACTGTGCATTTATATTTTCACAGTTATCAAACGTACATTTACCACTGTGCCTGCAGAAGCCCCTAACAGAGAAAATATCTTGGAGACAGGATGTGCTAGTCATACTATACGATTGAAATTTTAATTAAAAGTTCTACAGAAGGGAGCAAGATAGAAATAAAAAAGCCATGTCACACAGTGTCCCAGTGTCAGACATGACATGAAATGAAAAAGTCAAGGTTTGTAAGACATAAATGAGGATAACAAAGGTGTTCTATCTTAGCAAAGACTTTTATTCTGTGCTTCTTTCCTCCTCCTCAGGACATGAGGAAACAAAAGGATGCTGCAGATATAAGGCAATGAAAGCAAACAAGTGAACATAGAACAGCTCCAGTTAGACCTGAGGGTTAAAAGGTAGCTTGGGTGCAGATACGGAAATTTACCATCATTATTAAAAGCCTAAGGTTTGTCTTTATATTTTGTTGCAACTTCATTTCAATAAGTTTATTTAAAAAACATATTCTGTATTTAATTCTCAGTCAAATTCAGACAGATCAAGCACACAGCCAGACAGTTCACACACTCTCAGCACTTGGGTACTCCACCTTGTTTGAAGTGCCCAGCTCTCCCATATTCTTTCTCAGGAGCACAGCTCAAACTACATGTCAAAATCTAAGACCTGGGGACTCAGAAGATGAGAAGAGTGACCAATGACCGCCACAAAAGTTTTCTCGTAAGAGGAAAAACCATATGGAGCGCACCTGAATGCACAGGTCTTGAGGCAGTTTATGACACTGATGTATCTAGCAGAGTGAGGCTGTCAACAGCATGTAAACATCACATTTACAGCCAAGCCAAGAAATTGCCTGGTGCCATAGTCCAACACCTAATGTCCAATCCTCCACTTGACAAACCTGGGGTGTACCTTGGCTATGGTCCTAAGTGTTTTGGCGGGAGTACGGATATGAGATCCAGCCCCGTGACCAAGGCTCAGAAAATTGCCAGGGACAGTGCAATCACGATGTGAATCTGCACATCTCTCCCACAAAGAGTCTTGGAGTCATGATATTATGAATACTTAAGCCTCAATATATCAGGCTCTTTGCAAAAGCAAGATATTTTTGGATACTGAAGGTGTATTTGCTTTTCTTTCACATTACAACCTCCCTTTTACTTTTAAAATATTTCACAGTTTCTCACATAGTCCAATTCAATGTTTGCTACCACTGGCCTGTTAAGTGCCGCTAAATACACCATTCTGCTATTGGCAAACATATGATGGACTACATTTACTTGGTATCTGCCATTTGAACATTAAAACACAGTTAATAGATTTGTAGACCATTCATAATAGCATGTTTGTTGGGCTTTTGTGTGACAGGTGTTGTGTAACAAACCCATAGAAATGAACTGTCCTGTCACAAGTTACGTCTATACACGGCTAAACAAAAGCTGTCATTCCCCTATTTCCATACATTAAATGCTAAGGCTAATGAGCTTTTATTAGGAAAAATCCTGTTTCTACTGGACTGACAAAGAAAGCTTTAAACAATTTTTGTCCACTTGACTTTCAAGGAAAAAGAAGTCAGACAGGATCTACTATTAAGCATCTTTTTATTGTAGTCTTTAATGTACATGCAGAATTTTTAAAAAAGGTGTCAGTTATATCTGTAAGCTTGTAACAATAATGTAAATGTTTGGATCAGCAATGTATTTGGATTAGGGACTAAGAAGTCTAAGTGAACAGACATCTTTCAGGATATACAGTTAATATGGTAAATCGTGAAGGTTTGCTTCGGAGTGATTTTCCTCACAAAAAGAAAAAATATTTCTTGTTTACAATCTTGGTTGTTTTTAATACTGAAAAAATCTATAATGGTACACTCTTCATTATGTACATAGAAAAACATAAAACTATATCCATACCAGTGTCTGTTTTAAATGCAAATAGTAGTTAATAGCTTTGTAAATTTTTGTGCACCCTTTCCCCTTTTCCCTCCCCCACCCCCATTTAAAAATGCAGCATTTCCTAAAGTTTTCAATGCTTTGGCAGAAGCAGAATGGAAGGCACTTCCAAGTTAGGTAAAGCACTATGTGAAATATGAGCGCTAAATAAAAAAAGCTGTAGGTGTACCAGACAGCTCCATGTTCATCCCAAGGCACATATTTTGCACTCCTGCAGGTCAAGAACTGGTTTGCTGGAGATTCCAGTTGGAGCAGGCTCAGACCCCAGCCTGGTTTACAATAAAGCTGATTAGCCTTGCAACTATTTTTACAAATGCTTCACACAAACCAATGAGGATGCAGAGAGCATCTCTGAACACAGTACTATCACGAGGGCAAAAAGCTCTTGCAGGTCACAGCATCAGAACATGTTGCAAAGGCCCCACTGCTGAGGCCTTCCACTTTGCAACACGGTAGTTTCACACAACACCCTCTGTTTAAGACTTCCTGATGTGGCAGCTCAGCTAAAAATGAACAAAGCAACACACAAATGTGAAGATTCTAAAGCATCTCTTGTGATGGATACATTCAGACTCAGCAAAGCATCCTGAAAACAATCTGTGTGCTAGTGGCAGGCTGACCTCTGCTGATAGGGAAGTTTTGAAAGCTGTAGAAAAGTTTCTCGCAGGGGCAGCTCCTCCCTGGCCTCCTGTGGCTTGTTTGGCACTCCTTCATTTTTCTTTTAGCTCAGGATTATCTCTGGCATACCTGCGACATACATTTATATTAATACTTTGCAAAAATACCCCAGATGTCAATGAGATAAGCACCTAAATGCTTGTTAAGGGATGTCTCATAAGTCAGGAAAACATTTCTGTAATGACCAGTTTTAGCTCTCAACTGCAGTTTGCTTCTGCAATCCTGGCAAATGTTGAGAAATGACTGGATGCAAACTTCCAAGACAGAATGAGACAGAAAGGCACCGACCAAAGCTTTTACACGCCAGTGTCTCCAGCCTGACAAAATGTTAAATTTTCAGGCCATACGCTAGTTCAGTAATATGTTTACTTAACTAATTTATTCATACTGCACAATTTCTGACCATGACTGTAAATAGGTGCAGTCAACTGACAGTCCAATTGAAAAAGAACATTCTGCTAAAACCTGCCAGCTGGTCACGTTCATTCTGCTGTGATAGCTCTGCGCTCTTTAGCCACAATAAAATGAATGGCTTTATAGAGTTGGAAAGCATTTTTGTCATTCTTCAGTATCTCAGTGGATTTATCTCACAAGGAATGAAGGGTAAGATAAAAAGGCATCCAACAACACTTCAATCTCTGACTTGAACAGCCAGCAAAATAATATGCAGCTGGCATGAAAGAACAGCCCTTTAAGGTTAGTTTAAAATGCAGACCTTAAAAGGGGGGGAGAAAAGGCAAAAGAAAGGAAAAAAAAAAAGGCAAGTAGTCCAGTAAGAATGAACAGTAGAAAAAGAAATTGAGCAAATGATTCTTTGTTTTGGGCCAGTCCACCACCAGTTGCTGTATGTTGCTTTGGGAAACACAAAACTGGCACCAAAACACTCCAAAAAACACAAAAGCTTCACCCCCTTCCTAGGCTGATGGCTCTCCTTGAATTGTCCCTCAGATCTCTTTCCGTACTGTGGCTCGGATGCTGCTGAACACTTTGCCTATGGCCTCAAAGAGCGGGTCGCAGAACGTGTGGATGCAGATGGAATAGACACGGCTAATGCACTGGATCTCAATCAGGTAGCTCCTTATGCACGGCACCACCGCCCAGATGTGCAGGAAGGACAAAATGGCAAAGTAGATGCCCCAGATGAGAGCCATAGGAATACCAAAGATTGCTGACAGTAAACGATAAAACCAGTATTTCGTTACAGTGAAGGTGGTAAAACTGGCCTTCCAAATCCCATCAAAGCTGTGTGTTCCCTCTGGCTCAGCAATCACATCTTCAAAATCAATCTGCAGCAAAGAACACAAAGTCAGGTCAGTCAGACATTTGCATCAAGGGTGTATTCCAGAAACACCTTTCCTGGAGAACCATGGTCCACTGCACGAAAACACGAAGCATGCACTTGCTACCTCCCCACATGATTCAACCTCTTATGACCCAATGATTTATGTAATGAATCTTCAGTAACCTTTACTCAGTGACTACCAGGGGGCCTCAATGATTAGCTCAAAATTAGACATCTAACTTCTAGATGGAGTTTTCCACAAAACTGAATATATTTTTCTCATCTCCTACAGCCCTAAGGTAGGCAGTGCCCTTACGGTCTACTTAAAGTACAAAACGGGTGAATGAAATCGTATTTTCATCATTTTGACTATTCACAAATCATTTAAAAAGTCACCCAAGGAAGCAGTGCGTTCCAACAGGCATATTTTAGCACTCTCTGTTGAAATACTGAGCTGTTCAGGAAGCTTAATTGTCATAACATTTCAATAAGAAAATTAACAGGATTGCAATGATTGTTCAGCTCCATGTCACACAGACATGTTTGATATAACCCACAATACAGGATATTTAATTTAGTCAGCACAACCAATTGTATAGGCACTGCAAACAACAGGAAAGAGAACATAACAAGACTATTCCTCTGCAAGGAAATAAAAGGCTGTTTAAGTCAGATGAAAGAAAAAAAATGCATTCCTGGGACTGGATCCCAAAGTGAGATAATAATGCTGCCAAAAGTGAAGATTTGCAGGAGCAAGGTAAGTATGACATGGCCCAGCAGCCTCAGAAACTCAGGCAATTGTACCTTAGCATGCTGGAAGAAGGTAATATACATACTCTGTAAATACTGCTTGTACTGTAAGAAAAGGCTCCCAATCACTTCTTTTAATCTAAAATATACATAACAATTGAAAAGCACTCATTCTTCTCCCTTGCTGAAATTTGATCACCTCCAGACATAAGTTACTAACCAAGGGGAAGATATTATAAAACCACTGGACTTTCCAGCTTCTTAAACAAAAAAAAAAGATAATTACAAGCAAAAGGGTACAGTCTAGGTGCAATCTATGGGAATGGCTAGAAAGTCCTTGAGAGGAAATTTTTGAATTATCTGTGATCTCCAACACCTTAAATGCCTAACACCAGGCTGGCTTAATTGAACATATTCACATTACTCTTTCTGCCACTGCTTCTCTCTAGACACCCTGTCATGCAAATTATAAACCTCCTCTTTTTCTGCTACTCTGAACTAGGTTCTAGTGATCTCAAAGTCATTCTTTGGCATGGATCTTCATCATCACCATCACACTTAAAGGTAGCATTTGAGTCGAAACTTGATTTCCACAGAAACCTATGGCAGACTGTGCATTGGCAGAGTAGATTTTCTTTTTAGAATACAAAAGCAAGCATACTTATACAATCTGTTTCTGCAGCTATTCAAAAGCAAACTTTTCATCGTAGCCACATCTCATGTTAGCTTATTTTCAAAGTGAATGGGTGTTCTTGGCTTATTATCAACATTTTCCTTGAAATCATATAATAAGAAATATCCATATGATGGCAAAACCCAGGATGATGACAGCAAAAGAAAGCTGCTTCTAAAAAAATATTACTACATAAGGACTACATGGTTCTGCAAAGCCCTCGTATTTTAAAACTTTTGTCCGTTTATTGCATGCTTCCCACCAGCTGAGGCTGTAATCCTTGGCAAAGGTAACAGACATCATAGAGGTTCAAAGCATTGAGTGAATTCAGGTATGACACTGAAAAGCTTTTTATTCAGTTCAGTTGTAGTGGAGTCCATCTTGTATTATTTCAACTGGCTGATAAGGGAAATATCAGATCTCATAAGGAAAAATAGTTTGCATTAAGCTCCATCAGCCTTTTCATGGTTACATCTTTATTTTAGGCAAGTGAGACCTATTTTTATCAGAAATGCCTTTTTTTTGGCATGCAAAATGAAGCCATAGTTGATTGTGAATTTTCTGGAATTTTTAAAATATTTAGTAAGATTAGCCCATAATTTGATTACTTTCAAAATAATTCATTGTAATGAAATGGAAAATGGAAACCAATAAACTCGCTGGTTTTCAAATCAAATAGTGAACTCTCTGTAATTGTGATTCTCAGTAACTAATATTTTTAGCCTGTTTTGTTCAACAGAATGTCCACGGAGAGCTGGGGAGCTGAGAGAAAAATCATGCCATATAACATTTCCAGATGGACAGCCCTGGCCTCATTCCAGGAGATGATGCTAATATTAGAACATTTATGATATATCTTTGGTCAGGATTCCCCAGCTCAAGTCATACACAGTTGTCCTAAAAGTACTCAGGAATAAATCTGTCTGTGAGATAATAGCAATGTATTCATGACACCAGTAACTATCAAGAGGTTGGAGCAATTTCAGGAGCTTTCAGAATGTTTCTACCAATGCACAGAAATAGAAGAGATGGCCCTGTCAGAAGGATAGCTGATGTCACACTACTGTGCCTTTGCCCATTTCATTGTTCCTCAGATTCTACAGATTGAATAAGGGAACTTGTGAGTGAAAAGATAGAAAAATAGCCTGAAAACTTAAACTTTTAGCTGAATATGTGTTAAAATGAAGCTGTTATCTTCCCAAAAGCCGTGAGAACATAATGAAACATAAGAACATTATGTACATGTCAAGAAAGTCCAGCTACGCCTGGCACGCGAACCTCTGTGGTGTTGTCCAAAACCAAACTTACCTGCAGCAGTGTCTAAATAAAGACAGGCAAGGAGCTGAGATGATCTGGGCTCTTCTACTCATGTGCTAACAGACCACTGCCTGAGAAACACTATTTATTTCACTCTTCAAGCAGTACAGATAAGTCCTTATGCTGCAGGAACTGAGATATCACTCACATTCTTCCTGCACTAAACCACTCCCATGAAGGATCCTGATTTTAACTTGTAGGGATCAGTTCTCCACAGGAGGAATGCGTGACTGGATGCATTTTGCCTTGCAAATTAAACTTATATCACTTGGATTACTCACTCCCTCCTCAGTCCCTCCTACTACTCTCCTCTGGTTTTTAATTCAGTAGCACTCATTGAGAGTGAGTGTCATCAGACTGATAAAAGGTGTCCAACTGAAATAAGTAAAGTAAAAATAGGACTGCCAGGAGAAAGAGAAGTGCCCAGAAATATGATCCTCCAGAAGAAAAAGGCTGTCATTTCTGGTAATGAATCTCTCTTGCAAGTATAAGACAACATTTTTAGGGTGTTGTTCTCAAGGTCACTTTTGTCAAAGCATCACGTGCATGTAGACCTGTGAACTCTCATTTTATCTACATAAAGGCTTTCTTAGGTTGTGCACAGGTCTTGTTTAGTAGATTGCATGTTCCTCATGTAGTTTGTTCCTCCAGAGCTGTCAGGATGTGCTGTAAAATTACATTGAGGCAGTTGCTAAGCTAGTGAAAATACATGCATGTTCATTTGCAACAGGAGAGAAGTACAGGAAATTTGGTTTGACCCTCTAAAGGATGCTAATAACTTGCTCTAGCCTTCTGTTTCAGACTAAACTGCTAAACACTATCAACTCCTGCTTCATGCCTACAATGCACTTCCTGACTTCAGCTATTCTTTGTTTCCTACTATTCAGTTTGGTAAAGCCAGTTTTTACATTGCTTGAAGCTTTTGTCTGATTTTGCTATGAGAATTAATGCAGCTTCTTTTGCTCTGCACATGTTTATTAAACTTCTATCAGGAAACTGAGGAACCTGCTTTGATTCTAAAATAGATTTATTTACAAGAAAGGGAAATGGTATGGGATTTATTTACAAGATTTATTTACAAGAGAGGGAAAATGTCTATTTAAAGATCAGAACTATTAATTTAAAAAGCTTAACAGTGTGAAGTTATTATCTAACTCAATAATATATGCCACATGTATGAAATTGACCTGCTGACCTTGTCACTTCAAGTCCCTATGTATCAGAAGCAGGCTGGCTGGAAAGGTATATTAAATGCCAGGCTCTAATCACCTACTTACCAGTTGTGCTTCTCAAAAGCTTGTTCTTTGAGGTTTGTAATACTCATTACATAGAAAAAATTACTGTGCTTGGTCTGTCAGAAAAAAAGAATTATGAAGACCACCAGCATTAGGCTTTGACCTACATTTCTGTGATTGTAACTATCATGATTCATATCTTTGTGTGTGGTAGCTGCATGCTGCCACTGTGCTCACAGCACACAGTTCACATAGCCAGACACCACCCTTACTCCACTCCAGAGGAACCCAAAATGTGCTGAGAATGCCCACATTTTTGTGGGCTTTCAATATCTCTTGGAGTCAGTAAAAGGAGGCTTAGGTCCTTACTGTACCTCTGTCGATTGATCAATAGTATGTCCAGCCAGGCAGAACACTTAACTATGCACACACCATGAAAAATGTGAACTGTCCCACTGATGTCAACATGCTTACATGCTCTGCCAGACCAGGGCTGAAGTCCAGGCTGAATGCATACAGGAAAGAGTCATAAGCTACTTTTCTTTATATTTTTATGCCCAGAGTATGGAAACTGTTTTTGCTGCTTACCCTGGGCTGTAACAGGTGTTCCCTGATTCCAAGACAGAAAGTATAATATTGTTTCACCATATTAAATCATGTCCTTGCAAGATATGTGGCAGATATGGTATTTTTTTTTCTGTTGTAATAAATGCAATTTGTAAAATTCCCGAATATATTCAATGTCCTTTAAAGAAGCATTTAAATAAGAAAATGCATAAAATATCACAAAATGGCAAGCCTTTCTATGGTATGGGTCACATTTGGGAGGTGATGTTAAGGAAAGATGCCACACTTCTTATGCTGGAGAAGGCTGTGGCGTGTATCATGAAAATAAGAAAAGGTGTGAGCATACGAGATTATTATTACCTTAGCACTTCCACATAATATTTGGGACTTAAAAATTCCCAGTTACAGTGCCTGGAGAAGAAAGGCATCACAGCAGCTGAAAAAAAAAGCAATAAACTCCCAACCTTTCTGTTAAATCACTGATGCCAGTTAAGCATTTATGTATTTCCTTGATCCTTTGGAATACCACATATGCAGATGCTTGTCCTGACTGCTGCCACAGTTTAATGGAAAATGATGAAAAAGTTTATACTCTTTCTACTGAATCTGCAGGAAAGAGGATGGGCAGTTGTTGGGACCTACAGGAGAAAAGTTGCTCTTCTCCCTTCCCTCCCAGACACCCAAAGACTCATTCACCCTTTTAAGAGCACTGTGTCATCTCCATCTGGCAAATATTTTCCTACAGTTATGTAGGAAAGCTGGTACTTTCTTCCTGAACACATAGAGCTTCATGATTCCTAGATGGTTTACTTCCTCATTAATCAGGTTTCAACAGCAAACATTAGGTGATCTCAGGTGTTTACTAAAGCAAAAACTCATTCTGTTCCACAGTATTTATACAAACCTCGAGCTACAGCATGGGTGACTACAAAACCCATCTAGCACTGTTCTGTTCCCTCAAGACAAGAAATCAGCTTGAATCTTGGTATTGGTAGCAAGCATCTAACAAGGGAACCCCAAGAGTCCCTCCAGGCTGGGCTGCAACCTTGAACTCTGTCATCAGAGCACACTGTTCTTCTGGGGACTGGCCAGATCACAAAGCACAACAGTTGCTCCTTTGCAAAAAAAAAAAAAAAGGTGCCATGACTGCAAATGGCTAGGACCAGAGCTGTTGTGTAAGGCTTGTTGAGTGCAGAAAAATTACAAACAAGTATTTCCAAAGTGAATGAAAGCCTCAACAAGCAAGCAGAACTGTCGCACCCCAGTTACTTGCACAAACTGACCAATAAATTTGCTTTACCTTTCCTGTCTCCCTGTGCCTGCTTTCCAAAACATGGCAAGAAAAGTGTTCTGCTGGCAGATCTCTTAATGGAAACAGTGAATCTTTCCTGAGTGCTACAGAGCATGCCAGAAAAGCAAACAATGCTTTAACAAACAAGGATATTCATGTTGGAAAGTGGAATTGAAGGACTGCACTCTTCTAGCCAGAGAAGAAAACCAATCTGGTCGGGAGTGACTCCTACTGCACACTTAACAAATACTCAAATGCATTATGAAAATGTGTAAACAATGCCATGGCTTAGAAAAGGGAGTATTGCAGATTACCATTTCACAAACTGAAAATCATAGAAAAGAGAAAAAAAAAAATTGCTTCTAATTACTGAGAGGACAACCTCCTGCTCCGTGCCCGAGCCGATTACATACCAGAAAAGCCCTGCTGATGGTCTTTGTTTCATCAGATGGGCAGGCTCACCAAAACCTGCGGAAGCACTCGTGAAAAAAACCGCGATTGATGCCAATGGGTGAGCACTGTAGGAACCAGCTGCTCTCCAGAGAGCTCTTCCTGAAGCACTTGTCTGTCCTGTTCCAATACAGGCTGGCAGAAGGAAAGACAAGCAGTTTCAAGGAAAGATCTGTACTCTGCAACACAGCAAAACTTCCTGTGCAGGTGGGATACCATGTCAGTTAGTTCCTTGACAAATGTCTTGATGTTGTTGGAGTAAGCAGTCAGAAAATAAAATCACTGTTTTCCTCCCTGGCAACTGGGCTGCTGGGAGGTTATTGCAGCTTTCCCAAAGAGAAACCCTTAAGAGGCTTTCTTTGTTTTTATTATTTGGTTCATGTTCCACAGTTCCTTGTTTGATACAGCTATTTTAGCAAAGAACCCTAATACATTTATATATATTCACATATGCCTGTCTGTATGTTTAAAGAAGTGCATTCATGAACATGAACACCAGTGTGAAGTTTTGGCTACACTAAACGTAATAGGAATTTTTTCTTTTATTTCAGTGGTGCCTGGAGTTAAGCTGAATCCACAAACCTTAACAGAAGTAAAGACATCATGTAAACCAATTTTATATTTTAAATTATATTTAATAAATATAGAAGATTTGTATTTTACTATTGTATGCTTATATGCTATTAAGGTAATAAACTGCTATTAAGTATACCATTTTAGAACTTGGTCTAGCTTTATCACTCCTCTAAATTTAGGCACTAATGGGGAGTGGAAATGCAGTGACCTCAGACTCTTTAGAAGTGCATGTGGAGACAGGGACCTTCGGAGGTTGTTTTAGATCTGAAAACTACTTTTTTCTCTTTACAGCTTGTAAAAGGAGTCTACGGGGAGGAGACTCTTGATTATGTAGGCTATGGATAAACGCGCTCCTGTTAGCTGCTGCAATTCTTTGTTTTCACCTTTTCCCCACTTCTACCTGAACCATGCTTATTGCTGACAGTGAGTGGGCAGTGATGCCCAGCTGCCTCTTTTCCTTCAAAAAAACCCTTGCCCTGCCTTTGTGCTGTTAGAAGGTTGTCTTTCTTACGGAAGAGCTTAAGTTACTGATCCTTAAACATAAGGTATTTCTTTAGCATTTCATAAAAATCAAGGTATTTTAATAGTTCTGCTCTTGTCATAAACTGCCTGAGAACAGCAATGGGATTGAGTGCAAGTTTGCTGATGACACCAGGCTGTGTGGAGAGGCTGACACGCTGGAGAAAAGGGATGCCTTGACAAGCTTGAGAGCTGGGCACCTGTGAACCTCATGAAGTTCAACAAGGCCAAGTGAAAGGTCCCACACCTGGGTCAGGGCAGTCCTAAGCACAAATACAAGGCTGGGTGGTAACTGGATCGAGAGCAGCCCTGCAGAGAAGAACTCGAGGATGTTGGCTGATGAGCGGCTCAATACATCAGAAAGCTGACAGCAGCCTGGGCTGCATCAAAACAAACAGGCTGAGGAAGGTGGTTCTCCCACTCTGCTCTCCTGAGACCCTGCCTGGAGTACTGTGTCCAGCTCTGGGGCCTCCAAGATAAGGATGCGGGCCTGTTGGAGCAAGTCCAGA